>BSBM01000011.1:5787500-5812500 GCA_027924585.1 Larix kaempferi
GATAGACAGGAAATGAAATAATAGACAATATATCAAATGAAAAGTGTAGAATGATTTAATATGGGAGCTGCAAAGATGTTTACTGAACAATGATCATATGCACCATGGGTTGAAAGCTTATGCTCTTTGATGGAATCCATATCTAGGAGCTTTCATTTAAATGGTAAGATATCACCTTTATCTCTTTTCCCAAGGAGTAAATGGCTGATATATCAATATGCACAGGTAATCCCCTTTGAAGATTGACATACTTGGAGGAAATGACAAATATCAAACCATTTGGAGGCATTCTTGCAATTTCTTTCCACTTCCACTCCCACGACCATGAGGTTGATTTTGAGGAGGTCACTATATTGACACAGTTGTTCCCAAATTCCCATATAATTGTCTTTCCGGTAGGTACAATACTGACAAGTACTATCCATGATTTGCAGTTGAATAGTTTCATATTTTTCTGGTGAGGTTCCCGTTAAACCATTCATCCTTTTCTAAAATTCAAAAATAGTGGAGTGAAGGAACAAAAACCTCCTAATTTTCTTCTAACATCTCATTCTAAACAGTATCTAGGAGTGATATCCACTCAAAAAGGCCATCATGTGGGAATTGTATCGCTCCACTAAGTGAGCTTACCATCATCCCCATGGGGCTAGGGAAGAAGATTTCCAATTGTCCCAAATAAAATAAACATCCTAGATACTTTTCAAAGGAAAGGTGTTTATGATTTATGTATCTAGTTTTGAACATATATAGTTTTTTCACCCTCTTAGAAACCCTGAAGCAAATGGGTTGGTGGTCCAATAACATGGTTGTGCAACTTATACACATTAAATGGTCTCTTGACTTTATCTCACATTAAAATACCAAATTGGTTGAGGTTCTTGGAATCATATTGAATGCTTGGTGAGAACATGGGTCTAAGTGAAAAATGAGAAGAGGAAGGGAAGGTGTACATTATGTCTTTGAATAGAGTTGGCATCAAAATAAAGGAGGATGAAGATTATGTGGTACACTCTTGGAATAAATCCACTAGGAAAGTAAGTGCTAAATATGCCTATGATGTTGTTTCTCGTTTGCATTCTTATTTTGAATCCAAATGGTTGTATGGTAGGCTTTGGAAATGGAACATTCCATTAAAAATCAAATGCTTCTTTTGGATTTGTTTGGAGAATTGCAATCTGACTTGGGACAACCTTGTGAGGAGAGGTTGGTCAGGACCTAATCCTTGTTCTCTCTATAAAAAGGATTGTGAATCAATCAACCATCTTCTTATCCATTTCTCTTTTAATAAAAAAATTTGGAAGGTAATTTCATAGGATCTACATATTTCTTATGAGTTGGGGTCATCCTCTGTGGAAGAGAATTTTGAGCATTGGGTTGGGACTATACATGATCACAAAATTTTGCATGTCTTTATATGCTGGAATATATGGAAAAATGAGAATTGTGTAATTTTCAAAGATAAGGATCCAAATGTTTTTACATGTTGTATAAAAATATTGGGACTATATAAAGAATATTTTGTGGATTGTTGAAATAAAATTTGACAAATTTTAGAGCCGCATATTTCCTCTACTAATGTAGGATAATTCAATGGTGCTACTTAGAAGGGTGAATGTGGTGGAGGTATGTTCCTAAAATTCAATGAGGAGCATAATTTTATAATTTGGATAAGTTGTGGTTTGGGCACAAACACCAAAGAAAAAATCTTAGCACTATGGGGATTGCTCCAATTTGCTAGCACAACAGGTATTGTTTCTATATAGGTTCTTGGAGGTTCTAAGATTATTGTGAATTGGGAAAATGGATTATCTTCATTGTAGGTACTATGTCTAGAGAAATGGTGTCACATAATTATAATCGTTCAAGATTTATTCCTAGATATTACTATTTGCCATATTTTGTGAGTATAGTTATGTAGTAGATGAACTATCAAAGAGTTATTGTGGGTGCCGAGGGCACCTTTTTTTTCGAAGAATATGTGGTGGATATCCTCATTGGTTGAGGTTCTATGTATTTTTTGTCTTAAATTGTCTCATTTATTGAATGAATGTATTAACAATCCTTTTGTACTTCTCTGTAGTTTGTTGTTATGAACATTATGTTGCAGTTGTAGGAAAGATGGCAGATACTTTGATATAGTTTTTTATGGTCATGCCATCTAGATATCTGGGCATCATTATTTTTGAAGATGAGGAAAATTTGTAATGGCTATGGCTATCTGTTCACTTTGATTCGAATGAATATCAACGAACATGGTTTTTTCTGCATGAAAAAAAATAAAATCCATTTTTAAAGCCTTGCATAGCAAAATTATTTCTATTTTTATATGTTGTGAGGATCAAAATTTTATAAAAGATGGCATTTCTTCCCATTTCTCAAAAAAAAACCCTGATTTTTAATTATAAAATATATTATTAACTAATAATTAATAAAAAAATATTTTAAAAAAATACTAACCAAATAAAGTGTCAAATGTTACCTTGAACCAACAATATGTATACTTATTAATTAAAAAAATTCAAATCCATGTATACTTTACATATGATGCTTAGATATCATACAAAGTGTTAAATGTTGCTTTGAATCAATGCTATTTTTAAATTAAAAAAATTCAAATCCATGTATACTTTACATATAATGCTTAGATATCATAGAAAGTGTTAAATGTTGCTTTGAATCAACACTAGTTTTTATTGATAAAATTTGTTATTCATGTAAAGTATAAATGATGGTTTGTTATCTTATGTAACAAACAATTTTTTATGAAATGAAATCTCCATATAGCTTAATTATTAATTTGTTAGAAGAATGAAATGGTGGGGATTTCAAATCACCCCACACATCTAAATATAAATAATAACGAAGTAAAGTAAAGGAAATGAAATAAAAACCATAAATGAAATAACACACAGGAAATGAAAGTTGAATTTATAGATAGAAATGAATATACATCAATTGAAATGAGAAGTGACTTGCAAGACTACAAGGTTGTTTAATGGACATCCATCATATGCGCCATGGATTGAAAGCATATGCTCACTGGTGGAATCCAATAATTTGGGAGAGAACAAAGTGGAAACGATATCTAAGAGATTTCATTTAAATGGTAAGTTATCACCTTTATCTCTTTCCCTAACGAAGAAATGTGAGATATCAAGAAGCACACATAATCCCATACACCTATGCAGTCAAACCATTTCAAGCTTGACATATTTGGAGGCGTTCTTGCAATTTATTTCCACTACCACCCCCACGATGATGAGGTTGAGGTTGAGTTTGAGGATCTCAATAGATCGATGTGGTCATTTTTAAATTCCCATATAACTATATCTCCGATAGGTACAGTAGTGATAAGTACTATCCATGATCTGCAGTTGAAAAGCTTCAGAATTTGCTAGTGACATTTAGATGAAGGAGAAAAAACCATTGGAATGACCACGGGCCTTCCACTTGAATCAGTTCCATTTCCATTTAATGGAATGCTAAAACCCAAAATCCCCTTTTGATCAATTTGTTGTAACCCCAAATAGTAACCCCATCCCCACTCCCCATAAACTCAGCTTGGATGAAATAACAAATTACATAGAATTCCCCCCTTGATTTGATCTAAACTACAAACATTGATAAACCCTAGTACAATAATACTTTGGGAAGAAGTCTAAACATTATCTCCTATGTCGTCAAACTCAATGTAGTCATTCAATGCATCAAATTGAAGAAAAATTATGTTTTTCTTCATTGTGAAATATGCCCGCAAGCCTTGTAATCAATTTTGAACAGGGACTGCAAAAAACAATTTTGTGTTTCCACATAGGATCTGTGTTGGTGAGATGTATGGGCTATAAGTGTTGTGTTTACAGATTAGTCAAGTTCATTTTTCTTACCACCATTAAAATATCTTACATGATACGCCATGAAATTTTGTTACAGATGACCTTATTTCATTTCTTAGCAAACAATCTCCTTGACATGATTGATTGTCCAAGATATCATTATGGGGAAGTATCCCTAGTGCTACTCATAGCCATTTGGCCTAACAAAAAAAAAATCTACAAAAGTTTGGCATTGGCTATTTGCAACTTTGTACCCAAGCCAATTATGGATTCTGTCAATTATATGTTTTGATGGTTTCTAAATTACAATTTCCCATCCTTTTTACAGCTTTAGGATTTTTGCTTAGAAATAAATCATAAATAAGGCCAATCCATAGTGTTAAAAAATTAAGTCCGATGGATATCATTTGTATTGTATGTTTGCAAATTCACAGAATTTCAGTTGATTTCATAGGTTTTTTTATCTTTTGAGAGTGTAGGATGAAGCAAACCAGAAAATTGCAAGCATTGGAACTAACGTTTTTGTCAAAAAAGTATACATGCCAGTAAGAAACAATTGTCTCACTTGGTACTAATTCCCAAGGAAAGAAGAGAAACAAAGGATTGGCAACCATACATGGTGACATATGTGAGCAAGTACTGGAAACAAAATTTGGCATCAACAAAGGTAAGAACATCATGTTTTTGTTATACTTCTCCAACACAATAGGGAGTGTTTAGTTCTGAATTTGAAAAGAGCCAAGTAAAATCCTAAAATTTCCACAGAAGCACCAACAGGTCTTACATGGATTAATTGGATATGCATAAAAAGTAGAAATCCTTATCTCTATGAAAATATAGTTGAACTGATCAATGAGATAGAGATCCCAACCTTCTCCATCTTGATCCATTGCATATGCCTCGTCTTCAAATGATTCCCACTCACTACTTCGATGTCTCCCTTCTCTACTTGAGGATGCAACTTGGCTCAAGGTAGATCGCATTGCTTCAACATCTACAACATCACGTGGGTCTATTTCTCTATATGACAATGATGATATAGATGATAGCAAGAATATTCACCCCAATAAATAATAAGCAGTTAATTGAATCCTTTAGGCTTGTATACATTAAAATTAAAAAACACACCTGCACAATTACCATCACTATAATTTGCGTGATGGAATGGAGTTTTAGGCTTGTTGTTTTTCTTCCTTATAGGTTTGTTGGCCTCTATTTCTTCTAATTTTCTTTCATCCTAGATAACTCAGGCCCTTCTTGCAATCATTTATATAAAAAATGGGAAGAATAAACAGATATACGAACCATGCTTTGAAATAAATATTTATTAATGCACTTCTAAGATACTAAACTTTGACTCAAAGGAAAATAATCTCTATTTCCTTTCATTTCATACCAATAAGTTTAGAATCTAGAGTGTACAATTCTAATACAGGTACTTTCTCATGAAATTCGTGATACAATCCAGGTGTTCAAACAGCAAGAAATCTTGGCCTGTCCACTCTTGATAAATTTGAAAGTAATATTCTGAGTCACTTTCTGATTAAAAAAAAATATATGAACAAATTTTACTAATCATCTCCATCTTCAGTGTAAAGGGAATACCATTCTACAGGACATGATTTTAGGATCATAACATAAAAAAAATGGTATCAAGAGTACAATCAAGAACAAAGGAATTGATTTAACAATAGTATGCCCAAGCTATGGAACCTCAAACAGTATGAAACTCTATTGAGTTTTCTACTTGTTGTTTTCCACTTCCAAGCATCCCCTACCACAAGATAGTTTCATCAGACCCAATTCTATATCCTTCGTATGAATGCACATAGGACTTGTGGAAGCTAACATAACTGCTGTCCAAACTCAACCTTTGACCATACAAAAGAATTTGGAAGTGGAAACTAGAACTGTGCATCGCTCCAAAATAGAAAAATAAAGGTGATGTATATGTACCCTAGTTAAAATGATTTTGACTGTGAGATGGCAAAGCTCAGGGATCAAACACAGTTGTACACTTATTAAATAGCCATGCTCTCACAATGGCTTGGGAGATTAGTTTCTCCACAGTTGCATTGATCCAGTAACATAATGGTCCAAATTTAACACTTTTACCAAGCAATATATATAGTATTGATTTGAAAATAAATAATAGGAAATTTAATTCCATGGCATTTCTATCCTTCATGTCCATACAAAATTTTCCACAATTCAAAGGCCATTAGGTTTCCAGCATAACTGACACAAACATAACACTTGTAGATAGAATAAATCAGGACCCTTCTCACAGATTTTGCAGGTTGATTAAATAAGAATACAAAATTTTCATCCATAATTGATTGAAAAAAATTCCAGAGAAATGTTTTGCAAATGGAAAAATGGACTTTGAATGATGCATACAAAACCTCTAACCAGAGATATCACTTTACCATGTCATGGTTTTATTGAGAATATGATATGATTATGAATAGTGATTAGTGATTACTACTAATTTAATACATAATCAAGCAACATTGAAACATTAAATATCCAATGGGCTAGCTCGAGTGGTTGAGTGCTTTGAGCTTCATGCAATAATTCTCTAGGACGATCCCCTGTACTGGCTGCAAATTGCATGCTTCACATGATGTCCCTAACAAGTCAAGCACCATAATCAACACTGACAGTTTTACACTGGGTACTATCGCAAAATGAACATAATGCCCTGGGTGTTTTTGCACATGTTTTTCATTGGAAAAAAAAATATCGAAACATGAAATGCAAGAGTACCTTATCAGGTGAGGAAACAAAGTTCTCCATTTTGGTTGCTAGGGTTCCTAAAAGAGAATTCTTCCATAAAATTTATCATATATATTATACATGTATATTTATACAGATAGACTGGACCGTGAACTAGAATGAACATTTACCATCAGGCCATCATATCAATGAAAAAATGGTGTACATGTACTGTACAACTCAAGTCTAATCCACTTTATATTAAAGAGAGTAGGAAATGCTAAAAAAATTGATAAAATCCCATGAAATATACAGAATACAGTCTTAAATACTTGTCTTCAAAGTATAACAATTCAACCATTTTCTAAGATATGCACGAGATATATAGACTATGTAGCAGGATTGCATCTCTTACTTTACCAATTCAAATCCATAGCTTCATCAAACATTCTATCCTAGTACAGATATGTATCCATTAAATACCACTCGGTTTAAACCTTGAAATATTTGTTTTATGCCAAAGAGTTGTGGTTCACCAGTGAGGTTTGTGGTATGTTAGGTCACCAACCAAGGTTGAATTCCCTGATGGGGATGAATTAGTGTCGAATTTAGGTGCAAACATTGGGTGATTTGTGGAATAATTTCCCCCATGTTGTGGAAGCTTATCCAAACAAAAGTACTTATTTTCTTCAATGTCTTTTCCTAGAAGGCCACCCTTACACCTGGGTTATCAAGACTGAAATAGTTTATGTTCTTTAGTGGCTTTTCCTGAAAGGATACCCTTACACCTGGGTTATCAAGACTGAAATAGTTTCTAGGCTACGTAACATAATGAAATAGACACCACTGATTACATTTTTAGTGAAACAATACTTGAATGAATGCACCATTCAAAGGTTTGAGTATTTTTGTCAAACAATGAAGTAACATATTTTTAAGTGGCAACTCCATTCTAATTTAAGCATAAAGGCCATACAAGCTAGCCATGTGGATATAATTATAGCTTGCATTCATCCCATTAGTCAGTGCCACATGAAGGCTAGCCTTTTGAACATTCCCATTAGAACTAAGTTGGTAATACTCGAAACATGTTAACACAGTTCCTTCATATGGGGTTGTCAGAGACAAAGGGGGCTTCAAGTTCATAAGATTTGGGTTAGCAGAGTCTAATACCAACAATGGTAATTTAGTATTTGAGCAAGCATGACTTGATACCTAGCTAACTAGGTCAAAATATGGTCCTATAGTATTATAATTCTCCATTGGGAAAAGTGTTGCTACATCATTTATTGATAAATCTTTTTTTGTTATGCCCTGATTCGTCATGTAAAATATTGTTATGTTTTTCTTCCATTGTGTGTTTTGACTTGAGTTTCATGTGTTAATGGTTTACCCTAATTCCTCTATTCCAAACTTGCATATTTGACTTTTCAATACCTATAAAACAAAATACTGAATATCAGATGAATAAAGACATTTCATGAGGAAACAAATTCCATATTGATACACTCATCAAAAGCTTGTTTTGTAAGCACAACATACTAGCAAATAATAGAAAAATTTCTCTCCAGTTATCTTTCCAACATATATACCCCCTCAATACTGAATTTCTTCCCATTTCATTAAAAAACTTATTAATAATTATAAAATATAATATTAACAAAATAATTAATAAAGTAATATTTAAAAAAAAATACTAACCAAATAAAGTGTCAAATGTTACTTTGAACCAACAATATGTTTACTTATTAATTAAAAAAATTCAAATCCATGTATACTTTACATGTGATGCCTAGATATCATACAAAGTGTTAAATGTTGATTTGAATCAACACTATTTTTTATTATTGATTAAATTTTTTTATTCATGTAAAGTATAAATGATGCTTTGTTATCTTATGTAACAAACATTTTTTTATGGAATGAAATCTCCATATAGCTTAATTATTATTTTGTTAGAAGAATGAAATGGTGGAGATTTCAAATCACCCCACATATTTAAATATAAATAAGAACAACGTAAAGTAAAGGAAATGAAATAACAACAATAAATGAAATACAAATGAAATAACACATAGGAAATGAAAGTTGAATTTCCGCAAATGAACAGACATCAAATGAAATGAGAAGTGACTTGCAAAGCCACAAGGTTGTTTAATGGACATCCATCATATGTGCCATGGGTTGAAAGCATATGCTCACTGGTGGACTCCAATGATTTGGGAGAGAACAAGAGGAAGCGATATCTAAGAGCTTTCATTTAAATGGTAAGCTATCACCTTTATCTCTTTCCCTAAGGAGGAAATGTGAGATATAAAGAAGTACACATAATCCCATACACCTATGCATTCAAACCATTTGAAGCTTGACATATTTGGAGGTATTCTTGCAATTTCTTTCCACTATCACTCCCACGATGATGAGTTTGAGGTTGAGTTTGAGCAGCTCAATAGATCGATGTAGTCATTTTCAAATTTCCCTGTAACTAAAAGTGCTCACTAGCTCATTTCCTTATTCACATGACCCATTTGTCCACTTTTTCACCATTTGAGCCTCTAAAGCCACCAAAATGTCACCAAAATACCTTAATACACCCCTTTTCCCACTCAAAATGAATATTTTTCCTCAAAAAGCATAAAAAACCCTCAAAAAGGGTCTAGAATTCCCAAAAATATTAAAAAGGGAATAAAAATATTCAAAATATTCAAAAAAGGAAAAAGGAGGGAAAAAGTACCTAAACCATGTTGGTCAATACCATTGGTTTCCTCAAAACCATAATGGTATTCCCCACCACCAAAAACATAAAAAGGTGGTAGGGGCTCCTCACTTTCCATCCATCCATCATCCTATCCTCATGCTGTCAAAATCTCTCATGAGATTTTGACCATTGTAGCAATCTTGGAGAAGAGACCATTGGAGCTTGGAGCTGCTCACCCTTGGAGCGACTCAACAATCTTCACCACTTGGAGGTATCACCATTGCAAGCACTTGCTTGCCCCTATTGATAATACAAAAGTTATTTTTTTATTTTATTTCTTGTTCTTGTTTTCAAATCTTTCCAAATTTATTATGATATGCACATGCTAGTTTAGTTTTAGATTTAGATTTACAATTGCTTTTGCTTTCAATATTGAAACTACTATCACTTGTTGATAGGTGCCCATTGCACTAAGCTTGGTTGCAAAACCAAGCCAACAGTTTTTGGCGACTCCGCTGGCTTTGAATTCTTAGATCTCAGTTTTTTGCTTTAGATCTTAGTTTTTGTTATTTTTAGTCAGTTTAATTCATGGATCTGCCATCCTAGACAGCAGATCCATTGCTGCTCTAGATTTTGCCCCTTTTTATTGCAATTAACAGCCCGAAATTGCCATTTTCGGGTTCGTTTTTCGGCGTCCGTGTACGGATTTCGCCTCGCGGCTTTTTGCCCAACAGTCGCGCGGCTCATCGCGACCTCGCAGCTCTTTTCCCCGTAGCTTCGTGGCCCATTTGCGCATTGCACATCGCGACTTCGCGGCCATTTTCCGCGCTGCACATCGCGACTGTGTGTCGAAAACCCGCGCTGCACATCGTGGCTTCGCGATCGAAACCCGCGTTGCCCATCGTGACTGTGTGACAGAAACCCTGGCAGTCCATCACGGCTGTTTTTCCAAAACCCGCGATGCAATTTTTTTTGCATTCGGCCAATCTTTTAAAAAATTATTTTTTTTGCTGTATTTTCTGCCCATTTAGCTATTTACAGTATTACAATTCCTGCATTTTTACAGCCATATAAATCTTTTTACTATTTAGAATGCTCCTTTAAAAAAGTCTTTTTACAAAATTTTTAGAAATTGAAAGAAGGATTTATTTGCATTTTATCTAGATCAAAATTTTACTGTTTACTTCCTTGATACTTTCCTCAAGGAATTTTTTAAAGAAATCCATTTATTTCTTGAAGTATTCATATTATTTGCTTTCCTATTTCAAAAATCCATTATTTTTGAATAGTTTTTTTCAAAGCATTTACATTTTAGTTTCAGTTTGAATACCACACTTGCACCCACTCTGCCACATAATTTAAACTAAGCCTTAAAATTTACCCTAAATTCAACCAACTTTTAACCCCACTTGGGGAGCACTTAAAAGAACTTTGTAGTTAGGTAGAATTGAGTGGATAGGTGTTCCAATAACACCCCTCAGTTATTACATTTGAGACATAGTTGTTGTCCATTAGGGAACCAAAATCCCCTAGTATTTTTTGGCACAGTCACAACCAGTTTATCAGAGGGCCTCTCCCCTAGGAGGGTTGAAGTCGCCAGAATGGTTCCGGAGGCCTGAGTGGAATACTGAAATCCATTCAGTAACTGAAGGCTACCATTCGTAGTTCTCGGGGTATCCCTGTATGGGGGTACTGCGGTAAAAGGACCAAACAACAGATTCACCTTTTCTGAACGTGTCATGAACGAGGTATCCTAGTTGCCATTCTTTAGGATTGTCTACCCGGTGTCCCTCCTGGTAGGGGGATATCTAGCCGTTGATTCAACACTCAATATTGTCTGACTTGGATTTCATCACCTTGCAGAGAATATCGTTTGTTGACTCACAATACTTTTAGTCAGGTGTTTGCATGATACATTACCCACCTTTAGTCTAGTAGCACCTCTTTTTTCTAGAAGCTATTTGACTGTTGGTATTTTGACCATTTTTTGCATCCCTCCACTTATTATAGCACATCTGTTATAATAAGTGCTTTTTGAGGCTGATTTTTTTGCCTGAGAGCCTTTATTTTCAGTCCCCTTTTTGCACCCTTGGTTGCATTAGGGTTTCGAGTTTTTTATACATCACCATCTTACACTGAAATCTTTTAAAACACATATCTCACCATTGAGAATTTTAGACGATCTCGTCGTCTTCAGGGTGAACCCCCCCAGTTCAGTCTACTTGGCTCTCCACGTCACCGACGTTGAGCCTTATCCCTTGACTCGACACGTCATCGGCCAAACATACAGTCATCTGATTCTGACATGCCTCACTTCACATCTGATTGTGAAGCTGAATCCGAAAACCCTACTGAATTATTACCAACCAACCTCATGGCTGGAACACAATACGACCCACTTTTTACCAGTACTATTGGAGGTACATCTACAAACCCTTCTATTGCTGTGCCATCCATGGCAACAACCACCCCTCTAGGCATGCCTAATATGGGGGACACTCCTCCTTTAGGTATGCCCAACACAGGACTACCTCCTATTATGGGTATGCCAAACATAGGAATCACACCACCTATCATTTCCACAACCCAGATCCCAGGAATTCTTGGCACTATCCCTAACCTCGGTGTAACCCATGTTGCATTTGGAAGCGCTGGCCCATACCAAACCACAACTATTGGAGGACACATACCTTCAATACCTAGCATACCCTTAGGGGCTACTGGACCATTACATAATGCCACCATGAATAGTTATGTCCCAGTCACTACACCACACCCATCTGCTAGTTTACCTTACATGGCTAGTCTGAGCTTACCAGACTTAGCTAGGCTAACCAATGATCCTATCAGGCACAACCCTACATGGCCACCTATGCCTACAAAGCTCCCCTTGGACATATACAAGTTTGAAGGAAAACCTGGGGAGGACCCTCAAAACCACATAATATCTTTTCACCTATGGTGTTCATCTAACTCCATAGTGGATGACTCCATTCGTCTAAGACTGTTGCAACGAACGTTCACTGGCTCTGCAGCCAAGTGGTACATCGAACAACCACATGGGACCCACCATACTTTTACGTCTCTCGCCTCCACTTTTCTTCAGTTTTTCAACTACCTGTATGTTACGATGTAGGAGTTGAAATACTGTTGTCTTGCAGACAAAACACAGCTACCCACATCACGGACCACATCCATGAGTGGCGCAAGCATCGTAGCCTCTCTAAGATTAAACTGGATGACCGTCTATTTTTGGACTAGTTTCTTAAATCACTCCTACCCCTCATAGAAAAAGACGTAGCTTCCGAACGACCCCAGTTAGAGGAAGAAGCTATCCTAAAAGCTCAGCAATTCGACCTAATTTATGCCCAATCAGGCTATCTCTACACCATCATACCAGACGCCCCATGAGGTGATTCTCCACGCGGTGATGCACCGAGGGAATCACATGCCACTGATGTTATTATTGGCCAAGTCACACCGCAAATTAAACCTTTTAGCATGGTGAGCACCATAAATGCCCCCGACCTCTCTAGGGCTACATCTAATACTGGAGCGACAACTTCCTACGCTCCAACGAATCAGACTCATCACACTCATGGACCCTCTTGTCCACAACATTGCTATGGGAAAGCGCCATCGACATATGTACAACCCACATACTATAACCAACCGGCCACCCAGAACCAAATTCAGTTCCCGCCACAACCAATATATTACCCACAGCAAGCTACAACAGCTAACCCAACACCTCCAATAGATCAGGGTTACCAACAACCCCAGCAGGTAACTGGACCACCTCCAGCCCCACCAGCTTATTATCCACCGCAACCTGCTCCCGCACCTGCGGCAAACCAAAATCCTCCCGCTGCTCACGGGCAAGTGTACACACAACACAATCAGCCCCAACATCAAAACAACCAACGCAACCAGGGTGGAAAACAAAACCGTGGAAGAGGACGTAACCGCGGCAACAACCAACAACATAATCAAGGTCCACCACCTCCCAATCCTCCAAATAATAACAACGCTGCTCCTCCCAACTAGAATCCAGATCGTCATCCCAGGCAGCCTAAAAACAATAACCTTAGAAAAAACCATCCTTGTTCTATTTGCGGGGTCTATGGCCACTACACACATGCTTGCCCACATTTGGAGCAAGCTCGGCAACTCTGGACCGATGATGCCCATCGTCAAGGGAAAGCGGCTCCTCAGGCACCACCCAACCCTCCACCACCTCAGCATCAACCTTTGGTGCTGCAAAACCCCTTACCAACCCAAGGTGTAGTGAACACTCAGCCGTTAGCTCCCCCTCAAGGCAACGCACCACCACAACAACAGATCACTTATGCCGCTCCTGATCAACCCATGTTCGATTCAGGTACCCACCACTTTCTAATTATGTCAACCGCCGATGCCAACCTCCAAACCCGTCGGAACCAATATGGCTCCACCCTTGAATCCCCTCCTGCCAATGAAAATGCTAACATTCATCCCACGGATCAGACGTTATGTATACCTCTGGCTCCACTCGATGGCACTTCTAAAGCACCTCACTTCCCACTTCGTCGCATCAACAATAAACCCAACGCTCGCGCTGCATCAAATTACAGTATTGTAGATGACTTAGCCCAGTCTCCCGCAACCATGTCTGCTTTAGAAGTCTTAAAAAACTATCCTTCACAGCGCAAGACTTTGCTCTCTACCATTGGTGCTATTGACCCTAATGATTCACAACTGATGGCATTCGATTCGGACTAGTCCGAACCATGCTTGCCTTCGACTTTAGCATTCCAAGTTGTTTCCGTTCGGAATCTTGTCATCCATTGATGCATTATCGATGAAGGTGCCTCTACATGCGTTATGTCCACATTCGTTTGGCAGAAGTTGGGATCTCCTACTCTCCAGCAGTCCACCACTACGTTGCGAGCCTACGACGGCCGTTCGGCTCAACCCCAAGGTCTCTTAGCTAATGTCCCCGTCCAGCTGGCTGGTAAAACCGTGCTCATTGACATAGAGGTCATCAATGCCCAACTTGATTATAACCTCTTACTTGGCCGCAACTACATGTATTCCATGCGGGCAGTTGCCTCATCCGTTTTTCATACCATGATGTTCCGCCATGACGGACGCGTGGTCAAAGTCGACCAACTCACCTATTATGATGCCAAGGCCCCCGCTGCACCTGAAAATGTTCTCCCCATGGTTGAACAACCTATTTGTGGTGCAACTACCTCGTTTGTTTCCTTCGTGAGACCCGGACTTTACTCTGACGCGCCAATCATTTCTACATTCCAATCCATTCCACCCCCGTCACCCTCGACCCACATCGCTGACCTCTGTACTCTTTCCCACAATACACAAACACCCAACAATCAACCATCCTTGTTACCTAAACCACCATTGGTCCCTAGTCACATTGGTGTTACACCCATCCACACAATCCTGTTTCTATTCCCTCCCTCGGGCGTAGTAAGCGCTCCGGTTATGGCTACCCTTAGTCTCCCCAGGTTAACCTTGGGATTACCCATGTGGTATATTTCGCCTCCCGTTCCCCCACCGACACCAAATGTCATCGTGCAACCGGTGCAACCCATTTCCACTACTACTCAACCACCTCCCGGTATCACTACCCCTTCATCTTCTATGAATCCCCCTCCTCTTATCAAACCCACTGGGAGCAGAGGCCCACAACCATACACTACGGTACCCCCTCCCAACGCAGTTAAACCTCCCCCCGTGTTTCGTGCTCCTCCTAAATGCTCATTGTGTGATGAGTTAGGCCATCCAACCCATCAATGTCCACAATTACCTGCATTACAGGAACACATGCAAATGCTCGATGACGACCCCAACATCCCGGTTGTCAAACTCGACTCAAACCCCAAGCTTCATGATAAATCACTACGTACCAACCACCCTTGTGCGATATGCGGTATTTACGGCCATTACTCACATCACTGTCCTGATATCCCAGATTACAGAGCAGCCTTGTACAAGATGGATAACGTCGACCTCGAGATATCCCCCCTTCTCATTGAGGAAATTCATCCCCCACCATCTTCCTCCTCGGAAGAAATTAACACTATTTACATGATGTCCACTGGATATCCCTCTGTCCGGTCGGCCCCTTCCATTGATCCCTTTAAAACACATGTTCAACCCTTACAAATCGACACTTCCACCACACCTGGAAAACCTGAGCTCATCTCGCTAGGCGCATCATGCACTCAAGCGAAAACTCAGGCATATAAGGAACTCTCCCAAGAGTTTCATGATGTCTTCTCCTGGCCCTGCACCGAGATGACCAGCCTCGATCCTAAAATTATGGAACATCACATCGACAAACATGTCCACCCAATAACTTTTTCGAAAGGGGACATTGTCCTCGCCTACGATCAGGATCATGACAAAATCGAGAAAGGAAATTTTGTGTCCATGTGGCAAGGCCCATACATTATACACACTTACCTTGGACAGGGGGCATACATTCTGACTGATTCAAAAGGAAACCCCCTACACAACCCATGCAACGGGTTGAACCTCAAGCGATTTTACCCATAGCAAACCCGATGGACACCACCGTCCATTATTGTATAGTATTATGTTCTTTTTTCACATCGGTCATTCTCCGTTTTTTACGAGTCTTATATCGTCGGATTCAGTTTTCCACGCTCGTGATGATGCTCGAGATCATTTCTCGCTCTCATGCCCAGTTTTTCCAGGCATTTTTTCCATGCCCCCTTGTTGCCTCGGTTTGCGTGCCACATTGGCCATGGCCCCTTTTGACAATCTTTATGTCACCGGATCCAGTTTTACGCACTCATGATAGTGCTTGAGACCTTTTCTCACTCTCATCAATCCCTTTTTGTTCAGTATAATTTTACCCCTTTTTCGGGCCGAGCAATCCCTTTTATGAAAAAGGCACTTAGGGAGTTTCTGTTAAGCTCTTTTCTGACTCCTAAAACAATGAAAAGATCACCAAGCAACCTTGCTTCCTTTCATGCTCGCTAAACGTATCTGAAATTGCGTCTACCTGGTATAAGTTTACCCCTTTTCCGGACCTTGTAGACTAATTACGAAAAAGGAATACTCTAGTCACATCGGCTAGAAGAGTTCTCCATTTGCATCATTTTACGCTTTTTCGGGCCTTGGAGACTAACTTACGAAAAAGAACACTAATGGAGTCCACTTAACGCTTTCAGACTCTCTAAACATGAAAGCAACCACGAGCAATCACCATCCTAGGCTCGTAAAAAACCCACAGGACGGTACTCACAACCACTGTAGAGTCTTCTTATCGTTTTCAGACTCCTTAAAAATGAAAGCACACATGAGCACGAGCAGTCCTGGGCTCACAAAATCCATAGGGCAGTACCATTTCAGAGCACACTTTTATCCCTTCTTGGAGCTCATTAAAACTATGAAGAAGGACCCAATGGTGCTTCTCGGCACCAGAATAGAACACGTCTACTCATATGGCAGCTTCCCCATTTTGGTCGCCTTTGTTCAGAGTATTCTGTAGTATGTCACCCTGAGAATCCCTCGATAGCACCCATCAGCTCATAACCCCCCCCCAGAGTCATTACATACCCTTCAGTCCCGAAAAGATATGATACCCACACCTACAAGTCAGTTCCCTATGCTGCCAGGTCAACCATGTCATCATACTCTGAACAAAGGAAGTTTGAGTCTACCCACTCTATGACCCCAGTTACTTCCCATCCCCACAAGTATGTCAGTCCTACCATCAGTACTACCACACTTCAGTTCTACAACTCGCGCTCCTATCAAGGAAACATCATTGCCTTGTTAGTTGTTGGTCTCCCTCTGTCGACGACAACCAAATTTATTCCAAAGAATAGACCTAGAGATCCCTGTGTCTTGGAATCATCACCATTTATGATGAGTGCCTACGAATCATTTCGAGAAGAGTCCTCAGTGCCTCTCCAAATGGTTGTTTCTCACATGCTCGACTTCAACACCTTGATCGCATCGTTGAGAATCGCACAGGGTATTGATCCTTTCATTTTCTTGTTGAAGACCTTGGATACCACCTGACTCTTCCACATTTGAGAGTCTACCTATGGAAACAACCAATTACATTTTTCCTATAGATATCTGGGTTGCGCATGGCGACAGTATTCAGATGTATCTCTGTTTTATACTCCCTCGAGTATACAGTTACATATACTTCTCGGAGATGACTCACAGTCTTTGAGTCCCTACATATGTTGGACACCTTCAGTTTCAGTAGTTCGTCAGTTATTCCAGTGTATCAGTTATTGAGATCAGCCATATTATGATCATGAGTACATCCCAAAATAATGTCCCCTCTGGACCATTATGATGTACCAGAATATTTTTTATGTATTTTTTAGGTCCCCCTTCTTGGGACTAGTTGTTATGTATATGTCTTGATACGAGCATGGGTATGCCTGCCTCGTCCATTATCAGAGATTATTCCTCATTCATATTGAGGCCATGTAATATTTTTTTATTTTTGCAGCTTCCAAGGGCCGTGGATCCTGTCTCCAACCGGTCTCTTCTCTTCCCCAAACCCCAGAAAAAAGACAAAAGAACTATGATGTCTATCGGCCATACGATGAGCTCCTGCCCTCACACATCAGGGGGCAATCTGTTAACACCCAAAAAGTGCTCACTAGCTCATTTCCTTATTCACATGACCCATTTGTCCACTTTTTCACCATTTGAGCCTCTAAAGCCACCAAAAGGTCACCAAAAGACCTTAATACACCCCTTTTTCCACTCAAAATGAATATTTTTCCTCAAAAAGCATAAAAAACCCTAAAAAAGGGTCCAGAATTCCCAAAAATATTAAAAAGGGAATAAAAATATTCAAAATATTCAAAAAAGGAAAAAGGAGGGAAAAAGTACCTAAACCATGTTGGTCAATACCATTGGTTTCCTCAAAACCATAATGGTATTCCCCACCACCAAAAACTATAAAAAGGTGGTAGGGGCTCCTCACTTTCCATCCATCCATCATCCTATCCTCATGCTATCAAAATCTCTTATGAGCTTTTGACCATTGTAGCAATCTTGGAGAAGAGACCATTGGAGCTTGGAGCTGCTCACCCTTGGAGCTACTCAACAATCTTCACCACTTGGAGGTATCACCATTGCAAGCACTTGCTTGCCCCTATTCATAATACAAAAGTTATTTTTTTATTTTATTTCTTGTTCTTGTTTTCAAATCTTTCCAAGTTTATTATGATATGCACATGCTAGTTTAGTTTTAGATTTAGATTTACAATTGTTTTTGCTTTCAATATTGAAACTGCTATCACTTGTTGATAGGTGCCCATTGCACTAAGCTTGGTTGCAAAACCAAGCCAACAGGTATAGTGGTGACAAGTACTATCCATGATCTGCAGTTGAAAAGCTTCAAAATTTGCTAGTGACGTTTCGATAAAGGAGCAATAACCATTGGAATGACCATGGGCCTTCCACTTGAATCAGTTCCATTTCCATTTGATGGAATGCTAAAACCGAAAATCCCCTTTTGATCAGTTTGTTGTAACCCCAAATAGTAACCCCCCCCCACTCGCCATAAAATCAACTTGGATGAAATAACAAATTACATATAATTCCCCCTTGATTTGATCTAAACTACAAACATTGATAAACCCTAGTACAATAATACTTTGGGAAGAAGTCTAAAAATTATCTCCTATGTCTTCAAACTCAAAGTAGTCATTCAATCCATCAAATAATTTACAGTACTACTAGTCAAATAGTTCCATTCGATCAGTTGACTAGACAATAAGACAACACAATCTGGTTGATCAATCGATTAGGAAATACCAAAACAAACATAACCAGTCTTTGTAAAAAAGCATCCATCCATCCAACAGTTAAATGCTTGAAATAGTATTGAATCCATTCTCCCAAGAAACAATTAGAAACTCAATCAAACATAGTTTAGTCGGTCTCAGCAAGTCACAGTTGACTTGACATGAATATATCAGGGATAATACAAACATCAATATAAAAATGAATAAATATTACTTAGTACTCAATCTATAAATAAAATAGTCGAAACTTCAGTCGTCTGTCACAAAGGGTTGAGTCTTAGTCAACCACTCCAAAGAAATCAAAAGGAGGCAAGATGGGCATTGTACAATAGTACAATATAAGATAAATATTGTATGATTTCCTCAAGCATCGATTTAAATGATTCCATGACCATTCATCAATCCAACCACAATCTACTTGAGTATCTAGCACCATTCTAGATTTCTGTATTTCACATCTTTCATACAATGTTTTGATAACAAAGTTGCCATCTTTCCAATAATTTTGATTCATGGGAAAATTTTCTCAATTCTTTTGATGGGGATGACTATATGGAACAAGTTATTGTTTTGATAGAACATGTGATGCAAGCTTAGATTTTGGTTCACTAATAAGACTAAAACAACCCTGCATGTCATGTCCCCATTTTTATGTTCTCTAGCTCTGCAAGAGGAGATGGATTTCGAAGTTGTGTCAACCTGACCAACAAGGGAAACAATTAATTATTTAGTGTAACCTTATCAACAAACTTGATCTGCATTTTTATTCTACACTAGTCCCAAGTTGTGAGTGTCTTCTTATGTGTAGCCCACCATCTGGATGGTGTCTCTCGCAGTGCCATATCTAATGCTGAGACGCGGTGTTCATCTACAAATGTTGTAGTGTATTCTTTGATAAATGAATAAACGTTAGATGAACCATCATAAGTGGGAATTGGACTCAACTTCTTTCCAATCCAGCAGAGTGATTTCGTAATTTTCGCGCATCTCCTGGCAGATACTTCATGCATTATGTGTTGCCAGTTTTATAATCCTACCTCAGAGTCTGAGATGCAAGAACTATCATAGAGCTAGCTGAGCATTCCATCCACAGAAGGATGAGTATAATCCACAGCATTTGTTTTCATCTTATAGATACGGTCGAGATCTTGAGCCCTGTACTCTTCTTGAATTGGTTCAATATATCGCACCCCTTGTGAAGTATCCAATGGTGCACCGATGCTTATGTCATTGCCTTCAAATATCATTTTCATTGTATTCAGATTTATGATGGTGGAGTTCGTCATTGCCTAATCTATACCCAGCAGTGCCGGATAAGGATTGCTATCATCCACAATTTCAATTACTTCGAAGTCTGTATAACTTCGCACTCCATTAATGTCGACAATGGTATTGGGTAACCTCCCTAAAGGTATAACTATGCAATGATTAGCCATTCTTAACTGTATAGGTGACCACTGTAACTTTGGTTTCCCCATCGCCTTCCATGTATGCTTAGTCAAGCCATTTACTTCAGATCCGAGATCAAGAATGATATCGTCCATCTCGTAGTCTCCTATATGTGCCGTGAATCGCATTTCTCTCCTAGTTCTTTTGGGACTCTTAATGTTATGAACTGCGCCATGGGCAGTCCTCCTCTCACCGTGTGATTCATACTGATTTATCAGTTTTTCAAATTCCATAAGAGTGTCTTTGTTCTTCAATAACTTGATGCAGCTCTGTAGGAACTGCGCAACATAAGTGGTTGTAACTGGTGTAGCGCGTGTCTGATCATATGCCAGTGGCATGTATTCTATCTGTGGTACTTCACTGCGCAACTGGATCCTTGGTGAAGTAGGTGGTGGTTGTTTGAACATGTCGCATGCTTCTTCAAAAACTTCTTTATTTTTCTGTAAGTTCAAGGGAGGTGGTTTCCCAGGAGATTTTTGAAACCATACAGTTTCTCTAGGGGCCTTCTTAGCATCAGTTGTTCCAGAAGTTGAGGCTTCTACGCTTCTATCTTTTCCTGTATCCGTGCCACTGCGCGTCACTGCATTTATACTTGGATCTGTAGGTATGTTCTCTACTGCTATCAACTGAATGTTAGGGTTCAGAGTTTTTGTCCTTCTCCTCTTCTGCATTTCTACCTCAAGCATAGGGCAGTCTTCAATCACATGATCAAATGATTTACAATAGTTGCATGTTTTGCATGGATTAGTACAATCTCTAGATACGTGACCTGGATGGCCACAATTATAGCATATTACCTGGCCTCGGTCTATTCCTTGAGCTGGGCCAACATTTATTCCTCTCCCGTGGTATCCACCACTGCACCCTCTATATCCACCCTGATCATAATGGGTGTTCTCTTGTTTTGGTTGATTTTCTTCCTAAACACGGTACATTCCAACACCTCGCATTGCATCCATATCTCGCTTTCTTTCATTCATTAGCTCATAAGCGCGACAATATAATTTTTTAGGTGTTTTGACATATTTCTGTATGAGGTAACAATCCTCAGGCCAATGTCCTCTGCTTCTACAAATTTCACAGCACAATGTCTGGTTCTGATTCATGTTCATTGGGTTTTGGGCACCACTATTAAGCTAATTTTGAAATAAGGGGCAATGTTCTCTGGTGTGGTCCTCTCCTTTGCATCCTGTCCACCAAAATTCATGTCTTTGTTCCTTTCCATTCTTCATACCTTGTAATTCTAATGTCAAGGTAGCCAATTGGTTCTTGGATCTGTAACATCCCAGAACTACTTTCTCCAATTGGTGAAGCCTTTAGCTTCATCACGATCTCCAAGTCCTCAGCTTGTGATACAACCTTCTGTTGCATCAGTGGTTCTCTAATATGAGGAAATTGCGCAGCAATGAACCACTCTTGGTGCTATTGCGGAGCTATAACAAAGATCACTTGGTCCATTAATGTCTTAAATTTTTGGTTGAATTCCCAGACCGATTCAGTATGTTTCTTTTTTATTTCTTTCAACTTTGTTATGCATTGTGATTCTGATTTCAGCTTCTTGAATTCTGCAAACATCGTGGCTTTGATATCTGCTAAGTTTCTCGGCTATGATTGAGAATACTTCATAAAGTAGTGTAATGCTCTATCTCTAAAAGTAGTGATGAGCTGTGCTCTCTTCACAACGTCATCCTGAACTTGCTTTACACTCCATACGGCTTCGCAAAAAAATCCAATGCTGATCAGGGTCTTCTAGACCCGTTCCTTTGAATATCAGTAGCTTTATATTGTTATCAATCATCCTCCTTCCAGATTGTGTATGGTTTTGGGATAGGTTCCCTGCAACAAAAGTAGATGCAAGCTGTTGGGTCTTGCTAGGAATAGTATTCTGTGGAATGGTCTGAGTCGTAGTCCTCTGAGCACTCGCTCCTGCAGTGTTACTAGTATTGACGATCTGTGGGATGGGATGCACTATTCGCGCAGCGGGTGGGCTCTGGATTGCTAGATTCTGAGGTGTAATTCGCTGGATTGTGGCTGATAACTACATGTTCTGATTATTGAGGTCACATGGAATTTCGGTATCTATACGGTTTCTAGATCCTCTGGGATTCTTTTCGTTAGTGAGCTTATATCTCTTTCCACTTCTCAAAGTATGATTTTCTTCATCAGAATCAATGTATTTATTTTCTACCATGACAGATTTAGAATTATTACTGCATTCTTAAAACACCTTTCTGAGCTAGAAGCATTTTAATGTATAGACTGAGATTTTTTAGGAACTTACCTCTAAATCCTTCGAAAAAGTAAGCTTCAACTTGGCTCTAGAACTTCAACGTGTCTACAGCGAACTCGGTCACAAATCCCTCAGGTATGCTATCAACCCAGAAGTCGATTGCTCGCGATAGTGGGCTATCTATTGCTTTGAGTTGTGCAGTAAGCTCTAGATTCCACTCTATAGGTACTCCTCCTTGAGAACAATTATTTCTTTCTGCTAGGCGCGATATCCACTCGTGCAGCTCATTTGGAAACGACGCCCAGAAAATCTCGTGGATGTCCCTCCACAAGTATCTATTCAACCACTCTACATCAGATAGACGCGGGTGTTTTTTTTCTTTCTTTGCAAAATATCTTTTGATCTTATCACACCAAGCCCATATCTCTTTCTTTTCTAGATGGAAATTTTCTGACCCTAATGGGAACTTGTATTCTTCTTTGCACATTACTTTTCGAAACACACTATCGCATCACTAAGTATTAGCGCGGCAATAGAACCATTTGTTGGTGTATAAACTGATCTAGAGGTTTTCAAATGCAGACCCAGGTACTTCGTGGTGCAAGATACCAGCAAAACCCCTATTCATCGGCCCTTTCGGCAACAGGCTGCGAGCAGCCTAAGGTCTCACTCGAGGCGAAGTTGTGGGGTTGGTTTTGGAATCAGGTTTCCACAACCTGGTGATGCAAGTGCTCAAACTAACTGATGCATAGCGCGGTAGAGGGCCTCCATGCTGCAGACAAGGGACTGTGTGAAGTCTTATACTTTGCGTCAACTGGGCTGCATGGTACTGACAGAGTACCGCGACGAGACAATGCAATGGTTATATGTTCTTCCTCTTTAGCCTAATCGAAACCTTCATATCCTTCTTCTTGGATTCTTAGACTTGGCGATATGATGATAAGGTATCAATAGCTTATCTCGCAGCACTTATACTGGATCGTTGCATCAACTAGACCACGCGTTCACTTCCATATTTGATCAAACTAACCAATCTTACTTAACAGTCTTAATCATTCATCAACACTTAGACTGATTTCAAATCTTATGTAATGGAATGAATTATAGAATGTTGCGCACCCTGGTGTAGCACTTCAACTTCTAACTATTAACTCTGTGATTATTTAGCAGATCCAGAACTTCAAAGGTTTATAGACGCTCAGCATTCACATTCATCCATATATGAACTACTTTAACATCTTATTCCCATCTCTTCCACAACGAATACAGATAAAAGCAACAAATATCATATAACTGTAACATCAAGCATTCATATTGAGCAATCAAACAATGGTGGAAAACAAAAAAAATCACATAACATGGTATTTAACGTGGTTCACCCCCCCGGATGGAAGGCTACATCCACAAGAACTATTGTTTTATTATCTTTTAGGGAAGGGTACAACAGTTCTTCGTCTGCGCACTCAGCTGCAGACGCTCTTCTCTCTCTCTCAAAATTAGGTCTCTGCGCACTCAGTTGCAGAGCCTTTACAATAGCTTCAAGCTTACAGATTCTAACAATATTCAATAATGATCAACAAAAACAAAGAGTAACCCTTTCACTTAAAAAATTTCCTTATATATATATCAAGACCCGTAGATCATGTCTTTTCATCTTGAAGGAAGAAACCATTAGGATTACAAAACTGTCACATGCACGCCAATAGGATTCTCTCTCCGAGCTGTTCCTTCTTTCATGGCCATCATCATCATCATCATCATCATATTTTTCATCATCATCATCATCATCATCTTCATCATCCTCATCATTGTCCTCATCTTCATCATCATCATCGTCATCACCATCATCTTCATCACCATTATCATCTTCATCACCATCATCTTCATCATCATCATGATCATGATCATCATCTTCATCTTCATCATCTTCATCACCATCATCTTCATCTTCGTCTTCAGCTTCATCATCATCATCTTCATCATGATGAAGATGATGATGAAGATGTTGATGAGGAAGAGGGAGATGACAATGATGATGAAGATGAGAACGATGACAATGGTGATGAAGATGAGGAAGATGATGATGATGAGGACGATGATGATGATGATGATGATGAAGACGATGAAGATGATGGTGATGATGATGATGATGATGAAGATGAGGATGATGATGAGGATGATGATGATGATGAAGATGATGATTATGATGATGATGATGATGATGCCAAACATGATGATGATGGACATGATGCTG
>BSBM01000011.1:5817500-5852500 GCA_027924585.1 Larix kaempferi
GAGATGAATGATTGCTAATACTTGATGGAAATGAAACTCAATGAAGAAATCTGAGTGATATCCTCCTCTAGATCAATTAAGGTGGATGGTTTCACAACCAAAATCGAATATTTTCTCTTACGGTTTTTTCCAAGAGAAAGAACCTCAAGAGCTCTCTAAAACTTTGTGAAAATGGCTATAACATGAATGAATGAGAGACTCACTTCTTTTCCTTTTATCCTCACGTTGACCCTTTTTGGCCACTTTTACCTTTTTCACCTTTTAATTAATAAAGTGACTTTTTGAATAGTCACTTTCTGAATTAATTACTTATTGTCACTTTATAAAGTTACTTTTTTCCTGGTGACATTAAATAATTAATTGTTTCCCTTGCAGAGCTAGAGAACATAAAAATGGGGACATGACATGCAAGGTTGTTTTACTCCTATTAGTGAACCAAAACCTAAGCTTGCATCACATGTTCTATCAAAACAATAACTTGTTCCATATAGTCATCCCCATCAAAAGAATTGAGAAAATTTTCCCATGAATCAAAATTATTGGAACGATAGCAACTTTGTTTTCAAAACATTGCATGAAAGATGTGAAATACATAAATGTGGATTGGTGCCAGCTACTCAGGTAGATTGTGGTTGGATTGATGATAGGTCATGGAATCTTTAAATCGATGCTTAAGGAAATCATACAATATTGATCTTATATTGTACTATTGTACAATGCTCATCTTGCCTCCTTTTGATTGCTTTGGAGTGGTTGACTAAGACTCAACCATTTGTGACAGACGACTGAAGTTTCAACTATTTTATTTATAGATTGAGTACCAACTGATATTTCTTCATTTTTATATTGATGTTTGTATTATCCCTCAGTTGTGTTTATGGGGGTTAGGGGGGGCGTGGAGGGTAATTCAAGTAAATTGATTCTGGTTGATATGTAAACCTAACTCATGTCTTCATGTCGATTCGACTGTGACTTGCTCAGACCGGCTAAACTATGTTTGATTGAGTTTCTTATTGTTTCTTGGGAGAATGGATTTAATACTATTACAAGTATTTAACTGTTGGATGGATGGAGATTTTTTTACCAAGACTGGTTATGTTTGTTGTGGTATTGACTAATCAATTGATCGACCAGATTGTGTTGTCTTATTGTGTAGTCGACTGATCGAATGGAACTATTTGAATAGTAGTATGGTAAATTATTTGATGGATTGAATGACTACATTGAGTTTGACGACATAGGAGATCATGTTTATACTTCTTCCCAAAGTATTATTGTACTAGGGTTTATCAATGTTTGTAGTTTAGATCAAATCAAGGGGGGAATTATGTGTAATTTCTTATTTCATCCAAGTTGAGTTTATGGCAAGTGGGGGGGGTTACAACAAACTGATCAAAAGGGGATTTTGGGTTTTAGCATTCTATCAAATGGAAATGGAACTGATTCAGGTGGAAGGCGCATGGTCATTCCAACGGTTTTTGCTCCTTTATCGAAATGTCACTAGCAATTTTTGAAGCTTTTCAGTTGCAGATCATGGATAGTACTTGTCACTACTGTACATGTCGAAGATATAGTTATCGGGAAATTTAAAAATTACCGCATCGATCTATTGAGCTCCTCAAATTGAACCTCAACCTCATCATCGTGGTAGTGGAAATAAATTGCAAGAATGCCTCCAAATATGTCAAGCTTCAAATGGTTTGACTACACAGGTGTATGGGATTATGTGTGCTTCTTTATATCTCACATTTCCTCCTTAGGGAAAGAGATAAAGGTGATAGCTTACCATTTAAATGAAAGCTCCTAGATATCGCTTCCACCTTGTTCTCTCCAAAATCATTGGAGTCCACCAGTGAGCATATGCTTTCAACCCATGGCGCATATGATGGAAGTCCATTAAACAACCTTGTAGCCTTGCAAAGTCACTTCTCATTTCATTTTATGTCTGTTCATTTGTATTTGTAAATTCAACTTTCATTTCCTGTGTATTATTTCATTTGTATTTCCTTTGATGTTATTATTTCATTTCCTTTACTTTACTTTTTTATTATT
This sequence comes from Larix kaempferi, assembly GCA_027924585.1. Classification (NCBI taxonomy): domain Eukaryota; kingdom Viridiplantae; phylum Streptophyta; class Pinopsida; order Pinales; family Pinaceae; genus Larix; species Larix kaempferi. The sequence continues at coordinate 5,819,553 of BSBM01000011.1, forward strand.
TATATTTAGATATGTGGGGTTATTTGAAATCTCCACCATTTTGTTCTTCTAACAAAATAATTATTAGGCTATAGGGAGATTTCTTTTCATAAAAAAATGTTTCTTACATAAGATAACAAAGCATCATTTATACTTTACATGAATAAAAAAATTTAATCAATAAAAAATAGCGTCGATTCAAATCAACATTTAACACTTTGTATGATATCTAGGCATCACATGTAAAGTATACATGGATTTGAATTTTTTTAATTAATAAGTAAACATATTGTTGGTTCAAAGTAACATTTGACACTTTATTTGGTTAGTATTTTGTTTTTTAAATATTATTTTATTAATTATTTTATAATTAAAAATAAGTTTTTTAAAGAAATGGGAAGAAATTCCATCTACTATAAAATTTTGATCCTCACAACATATAAAATTATAAATAATTTTGCTATGCAAGGTTTTAAAAATGGATTTATTTTTTTTTCATTCAGAAAAAACCATGTTCCTTGATATTCATTCAAATTAAAGTGAATAGATAGCCACATCCATTACAAAGTTTCCTCATATTAAAAAATAATGATGCCTGGATAGTTGGATGGGTTGACCATAAAAAACTATATCAAAGTATCTACCATCTTTCCTATAACTGTAATGTTCATAACAACAAACTACAACCAAAGACAGAGTCAAATGTTATAACATCTCTCAATAGCTATAGAGAAGTACAAAAGGTTTGTTAATATAGTCATCCAAGAAATGAGATGGTTTAAGACAAAAAAAACATAGAACCTCAAGCAATGAGGATATACACCACATATTCTTTAGAAAACAAGGTTTCCTCAAAACCCGCAATAGCTCTTTTTGATAGTTCATCTACTACAGAACTATATTCTCACAAAATATGGCAAATAGTAATATCTAGGAAGAAGCTTGAATGATTATAATTTCGTGACATCATTGCTCTAGACATAGTACCTACAATGGATATAATCCATTTTTGCACTTCACAATAACCTTAGAACCGCAAATAACATATATAGAAGCAATACCAGTTGTGCTAGAAAATTGGAGCAATCCCCATAGTGCTAAGAGTTATGCTCTAGTGTTTGTGCCCAAACCACAACTCATCCAAATTCTAAAATTATGCTCCTCATTGAATTTTAGGAACATACCTCCACAACATTTTCCCTTCTAAGTAGCACCATTGAAGTATCCTACATTAGTAGAGGAAATATGAGGCTCTGAAATTTCTCGAATTTTATTTCAACAATCCACACAATATTCTTTATATAGTCCCAAGATTTTTATACAGCATGCAAAAACATTTGGAGCCTTATGTTTGGAAATTACACAATTCTTGTTTTTCCATATATCCCAACATATAAAGACATGCAAAATTCAAGACCTGGTTTACCCTGATTCCTCTGTTCTAGGCTTGCAGATTGACTTTTCAAGACCTATAAATAGTTTTCCCAATGGAGAATTATAATACTACAGGACCATATTTTGACATAGTTAGGCAGGTATCAAGTCATGCTTGCTCAAAGACTAAATTACCATTGTTGGTAGTAGACTCTGCTAACCCAAATATTATGAACTTGAAGCCCCCTTTGTCGCTGACAACTCGATATGAGGGAACTGTATTGAAATGTTCTGAGTATTACTAGCTTAATTTTAATGGGAATGTTCAAAATGATAGCCTCGATGCGGCACTGACTAATGGGATCAATGCAAGCTATAATTATATCCACATTGATAGCTTGTTTGGCCCTTATGCTGAAATTAGAATGGAGTTGCCACTTAAAAAAATGCTACTTCATTGTTTGACAAAATTACTCAAACGTTTGAATGGTGCATTCATTTAAGTATTGTTTCACTAAAAATGTAATTAGTGGTGTATGTTTCATTATGTTATGCATCCTAGAAACTATTTCAGACTTGATAACCCAGGTGTAAGGGTATCCTTCCAGGAAAATCCACTGAAGAACATAAACTATTTGAGTCTTGATAACCTAGTTGTAAGGGTGGCCTTCCAGGAAAATCCATTGAAGAACATAAGCACTTTTGTTTGGATAAGCTTCCACAACATGGCAGAAATTATTCCGCAAATCACCCAATGTTTGCACCTAAAGTCGAAACTAATTCATCCCCATCATGGAATTCAACCTTGGTTGGCGACCTGACATGCCACAAACCTCACTGGTGAACCACAACTCTTCTGCATAAAAAAAATATTTCAAGGTTTAAACTGAGTGGTCTTTAATGGATACATATCTGTACTAGGATAGAATGTTTGATGATGCTAAGGAATTGAATTGGTAAAGTGAGAGATGTGATCCTGTTGCATAGTCTATCTATCTTGTGCATATGTTAGAAAATGGTTGAAATGTTATACTTTATAAGACAAGTATTTAAGACTGTATTCTGTATATTTCATGGGATTTTATCAAATTTTTTAGCATTTCCTACTCTCTTTACTACAAAGTGGATTAGACTTGAGTTGTACAGTATATGTACACCATTTTTTCAGTGACATGATGGCATGATGGGAAATTTTCATTCTAGTTCACGGTCCAGTTTGTTTGTATAAATATACATGTATAATATATATGATAAATTTTATGGAATAATTCTCTTCTAGGCATCCTAGCTACCAAAATGGAGAGCTTGTTTTCCTCACTAATAAGGTACTTTTGCATTTCATGTTTTGATATTTTTTTTCCAATGAAAAACTTGTGCAGAAACCCCCAAGGCACTATGTTCATTTTGCGATAGTACCCAGTGTAAAACTGTTAATGTTGATTATGGTGCTGTTAGGATATTTAGACACTTAGGAGTTAGTTAAGATCAACTTGTGTAATATATCCGTTAGGGATAGTGTGTTTCTTTAGTATGCATTAGTATGCATTTGTAAATACTTAATCCGACGGTCATGATATGTTTCCGACATAGAGTGATCCGACGGCTCAACTTCTCTTAGATCAAACCTAACCTTGATCCGTGGCTTAACACCCGATTGGTCCATGATCTCTATTTAAAGAGCATGGAGGGTCATTGTTTAGTTGATCGATTATGAGAAGCTCATTTGTAACTTTCTTTCTTTGTATAATAAATTGTCCCGTAGAAGCTATTTGGCCGGGGCCGTGGAGTGTTTCCCTCGAGAGGGTTTAAACCACGTCAAAACATCGGTGTGTTGATCTGTGATCTGTTTGTGTGAAGTGGTTGCTCTTGGTGTTCGGTCCTTTGGTAGTACCCTGTGTACCCGAACATGGTATCAGAGCTTTTATTAAGTGCCGCTTCCGGTTATGATCTAGATCTTGAACTATTGTTGCCGAAACTCGAAAGGGTTTCTATTTCTGATATTTTTGTGCATTTCTAGGCTGTGGGAGTTGTTCCATTGCGTCCGGAGCATTGTTTCCATTGAAAAATAGTTTTCGTTTGATCGAAAACGGTTCCCGGTTGCTCCAGAAACGCGTATTTTATCAGATCTGAAGGTATAATGTTACAGTGACGCATTTTTTTTATTTCGTTTTTTGAAAAGAAAAAAATTTCATATTTCATTTTTATTTTTTTTTTACTGTTAGATTTTTTTTGGTTCGGATTGTTGCTTTCCCGTCTGCGTATGCTCTTTGCCGTGCACCTTGAGCGATCTCGGCAAATCAGAAACAGAAAGGGAAAGGGTTTTTCTCGGCTGCGTATGCTCTTTGCCGTGCACCTTGCACGATCTCGGCAAATCAGAAACAGAGAGAAAACATATACTTTCCGGGCAAGCTAACAAGATCTAACTCCACAAGTGTGGAAAAGTTTTTTTGTTTCGATTTGTGGTCTGTTTTGCAGGAAAAAGAGCAAGCACGCAAACCGAGCAAGAAGAGTGAAAAAAAAAAAGCCCCCTTCCTCATTCCCATATTTTACATACCTTTTAATCTAGCTCACTTGGTTCAAAGTTGCTTTATTCCTTAATAGGTCTTGAGTTCAAGTCTTAGGAAGTTACTTTTAAAAGAAAAAGTGCATACAATTTCTATTTTCAAGTTACTTTATTGTAAAAGTGCATCTCACTTAAATAATAAAAAATAAAAATACAAGTGAGTCACTTAAGTTTTTTTTTTGTTGCACTATTTAAAAGTAATATCATTGTAAAAGTGAAATCACTTATTTTACAAAAGTGGTTCACTTAAAGCAACTTTTTTGTAAAGTGATTGTCAAAAGGTTCATTTTGGGAAGAGGGGGGTTCTTTTTTTTAGCTGGACATTCTCTAGTTGCCATGTCACTATTGGGGACATCTTCAACAGTTTCTTTGTTCAAGCATAACTTCATCATACAGAGTCAGTTTTCAGTGCCGTTTTTTTTGAAACCACCTATTTTTTTGAGATCTTCACATCCAGACTATTGGTTTTTGCTTTTACAGCCATTAATTTACAAATATGGCCGCCCCTTGTGATATTCTACTTAATAGTTCCAACTATTTCTCATGGAAATCTCGTATGGAGGATGTTCTACGAAGTAGGGGACTTTTCAAAATTACCACAGGGAAAGAAAAAGAACCCACTGATGATGATAAGAAAATAAAATGGGCAAATAGATGTGATGAAGCTCGTGGATTGATTGGGATGTCAATCTCTACTGATTTGCGATTCCACATATCTGGAATTGATGAACCTAATACTGCTTGGGACAAGTTGGAAACTGTGTTTGGTAAACACAATGAAATTCGAGGTCACCAACTCGAAAATGAGTTGATTTCTTTAAATCCAAGTGACTTTTCATGCATTCAAGATTATTTATCTAAGTACAAAACTCTTAAGCTCTTATGTGCAGAATGTAAGATTGAGAGGGAAGACAAACAGTGCATTTATCATATTCTTTCCAAACTTGGACCTGCCTATTCTGTTTTTGTATCTACATTTTACTCCATGAAAGCATCATTGAATGCAGCTAGCTATCAAGAGCCTAGTCTTGAATCCTTTTGTGATTCCTTGATTAGGGAACAGGATAAACTCATTCATCTTGGAATAATCAACAATGCAGATACATCTGGGAAAGCCTTATTGTCCCAACAGAAAGAAAAGTCCAAGCCTCCCAAGAAACAAAATTTTCGCAATAATAAGTCAAACAAGGGTCCAAAACCCTCTCAGTCAGCTCCTTCTTTAAAAAATGACAAAGGATCCAAGCCAAAAGGCAAGAAGACTGAGCGTCATTGCAACTATTGCGGGAAAGATAATCATGATGAATCTAAGTGTTTCAAGAAGATGGCATCCTTGGAAGCAGCGATGAAGAAGCACCACATCATCCTAGATTCGTCTTCAGAATCTACCTCTCATAGACATGCACTTTGTGCTTCTGGTTATTCTTATAATGCATCTTCTTCTACTTCAAATGAATGGCTCATTGATTCTGGAGAATCTTATCATATGGCTAAGGATCAAGCCATCTTTTGTACTATGCATGAATGTAACACCAAACAAATATTTGTTGGTGATGATAGATCTCTAAGTGTTGTAGGAGTTGGAACAGTTCCAGTAGATAATGGTCATTTCAGTGATGTACTATGTGTTCCAAGAATTTCCTGCAATTTGTTATCAGTCTATCAGATCACTCATTCTGGTGAAGGTAAAACTGTGACCTTTACACCTCACCAAGTTGTAATCAAGGATTTTAAAGATCCTCAACAGGTCCTAGCTACCGGAATTGTTGATGATATTACCAGGTTGTACAAGTTTAACAACTTTGGGTCATCACCTTTCCCTTCAGTTTTTGTTGCTCATAGTGATAACTTGAGCAAACTTTGGCATGAGCGATTTGGTCACTTAAATTATCGCTCATTGCAACAACTATGTAAATAAAATATGGTGACAGGTCTTCCGATGGTATCTTGCAGAGATGGTGTTTGTTCCGGTTGTGTACTCGGAAAACATCATCGGGACAGTTTTGACAAACGTGCCTCTTGGCATGCCTCGGTTCCCTTGGAGCTTGTGCATAGTGACTTGTGTGGTCCTCTTCCATCTGCTTCCTTTTCTGGTTTCAAGTATTTCTTAACTTTCATTGATGATTACACTAGACGCACTTGGGTTTATTTCCTAAAACTTAAGAGCGAAGTATTTAACATGTTCTTGGCCTACAAGGCCCTTGTTGAAAAACAATCTGGTCATCAAATTATTAAGTTAAGATCTGACAATGGAGGAGAATATGTTAACAAACAGTTCACTACTTTCTGCACTGAACAAGGCATCCAACAATAGCACACTGTTCCATATACACCACAACAAAATGGTGTAGCTGAGCGGAAGAACCGCACTTTAAAAGAAATGGCTAATTGTATGATCCAATCTAAGGGACTAAGTCTTCAATTTTGGGCTGAAGCCATAAATTGTGCAAATTACATAGTTAATCGCACCCCCACAAAAGCGTTACAAGGTATAACACCGGAAGAAGCATGGAGTAAAATTAAACCTGATGTAAGTCACTTTCGTGTGTTTGGTAGTGAAGCATGGGCTCACATTCCGGATGAAAAACGGAAAGCATTGCAGCCTAAAAGTGAAAAGTGCATATTTGTTGGATATTCTGAAGATGTAAAAGGTTATAGACTTCTTCAACCACATTCTCATGCTATAATCATTAGAAGAGATGTTAAATTTGATGAAAATATCTTGGCCTGCGAGCCTAACTCGGCGAGTGTGCCATCTTTGGCCTGCGAGCCTGATTTAGTGTTTGTGCCTTCTTCTTCTTCTTCCAACTTCCTTGACAGGTTTCCAACTTCAGTTTCTGATGATGACAGTGAGGATGAAAATCCACCTCTGCCTGCTCATGTTCCTCCAGTTGCACAAGCACAGGTGCTTCCTCGATGGGTCCGTTCAACATGTGAAGCAGCTGGTGATCTTGCCGGTGATCCTAGAGATAAACATCGAACACGTTCTCAGTTTCAACGAGCCTCTTCTCTTTTGGCTCAAGTTTCCGAGAATCATGATCCAGAAACTTTTGCAGAAGCTTCGGGGAATCCAGATTGGGATGCAGCCATGGATGAAGAATATCGTTCCTTAATAGCGAACGATACTTGGGATCTTGTACCTCTTCCAAAAGGAAGAAAACTTGTCAGATGTAAATGGGTCTACAGAACTAAGTATGCATTAGATGGAAGTGTTGAAAGACTTAAGGCAAGGTTAGTTGCCAAAGGTTTTTCCCAAGTTGAAGGGATTGACTACAATGAAACCTTTGCTCCCGTCGCCAAAATGAACTCCATCCGCCTTGTTCTTTCCCTTGCAGCCTTACACAACTGGGAAGTCCATCAAATGGATATCAAGTCTGCCTTCTTACATGGTGATTTACAGGAGGAAATTTACATGGAACAACCTCCTGGTTATGTTCAGAATAACTCTAGCCTTGTTTGTCGCCTTAAGAAATCCTTATATGGCCTTAAGCAAGCTCCTAGAGCTTGGTATGCCAAAATGGATAACTTTCTCCTTGACACTGGTTTTTCTAGATGCCATTCTGACCCCAATGTCTATACCAAGAAAGTAGGAAACCATCTCATCATACTTGTTCTATATGTTGATGACCTTATTCTTACTGGTAGTGACCCTAAGCTTATAACCCATGTGAAATCCAGTCTTAAACAAAATTTTGAAATGTCAGACTTAGGACATTTGCATTATTTTCTTGGTCTCCAAGTCCTACAAACCAAAGAATGAATCTTTCTTTCTCAGTCTAAGTATGCTTGTGACCTTCTTCGCCGCTTTCACATGGAAGATTGTACACCAGCCCCTTCTCCCTTCCAGTCTGGAGTCAAACTTTCTGCCACTTGTACTTCACCTGAAGTCGATGCCACCTTGTATCGTCAGCTTGTTGGTTGTCTCTTATACTTGACTCATTCCCGTCCTGACCTTTCCTTTGCTGTTGGTAGAGTTGCCCGTTATATGCAGACACCTCATGAAAGTCACTGGAAAGCAGCTAAAAGAATACTTCGATATATTCGAGGTACAGTTCAGTTTGGGATTCATTACAGTACAGGGGGGAAACCTTTTTTGGTTGGTTTCACTGATTCAGATTGGGCCGGCGATCCTGATGATCGAAAGTCTACTGCAGGTTATGTTTTCAGTCTGGGATCTGGACCTATTACTTGGGCTTGTAAGAAACAACAAGCTCTTGCTCTTTCTTCAGCAGAGGTAGAATATCGAGCAGCAGTTAATGCCAGGCAGGAAGCTTTATGGCTTCGATAGATCCTTTTAGAGTTTGGATTCGAGCAGCAGCAGCCTACTCCAATTTGGTGCGACAATCAAAGTGCCATCAAGCTTGCCAAAGATCCAGTTCTACATCAACGCAGCAAACACATTGAGCTACATATGCACTTCATCAGAAATCTTGTTCATGATCGTGTTCTTGAAGTGCTCTTTTGCCCTACAGATGATCAAGTTGCCGACATCTTCACCAAGTCTCTTACAGAAGCGAAGTTTTCTAAACTTCGATCTATGTTAGGAGTTCAGGAACTTGTCATTAAGGGGGGATAGGCTCTAATGCCTCCTTCCTTCTCCTAATAGTGTCACTTTTGTAAATCCTTCAATCCTATCCCAAGTTGTTCTTAAGGGGGGATGTTAGGATATTTAGACACTTAGGAGTTAGTTAAGATCAACTTGTGTAATATATCCGTTAGGGATAGTGTGTTTCTTTAGTATGCATTAGTATGCATTTGTAAATACTTAATCCGACGGTCACGATATGTTTCCGACATAGAGTGATCCGACGGCTCAACTTCTCTTAGATCAAACCTAACCTTGATCCGTGGCTTAACACCCGATTGATCCATGATCTCTATTTAAAGAGCATGGAGGGTCATTGTTTAGTTGATCGATTATGAGAAGCTCATTTGTAACTTTCTTTCTTTGCATAATAAATTGTCCCGTAGAAGCTATTTGGCTGGGGCCGTGGAGTGTTTCCCTCAAGAGGGTTTAAACCACGTCAAAACATCGGTGTGTTGATCTGTGATCTGTTTGTGTGAAGTGGTTGCTCTTGGTGTTCGGTCCTTTGGTAGTACCTTGTGTACCCGAACAGGTGCATGAACTGTTAGGGACATCATGTGAGGCATGCAATTTGTAGCTAGTACATGGGATCGACCTAGAGAATTCTTTCATGAAGCTCAAAGCACTCAACCACTCGAGCTAGCCCATTGGCTATTTCATGTTTCAATGTTACTTGATTATGTATTAAATTAGAATTAATCTGTGAAGAACTTGCAACAATTAATTGATGAAATACACGATATATCAATGGTGATGAAGATGAGGAAGATGATGATGATGAGGACGATGAGGAATCTTTAAATCGATGCTTAAGGAAATCATACAATATTGATCTTATATTATACTATTGTACAATGCTCATCTTGCCTCCTTTTGATGGCTTTGGAGTGGTTGACTAAGACTCAACCATTTGTGAGAGACGACTGATGTTTCGACTATTTTATTTATAGATTGAGTACCAACTGAGATTTCTTCATTTTTATATTGAGTACCAAAATCAATTTTCATTTCCTGTATGTTATTTCATACTTTTTACTTTGTTATTTGTATTTTAATGTCTGCGGTGATTTGAAATCTCCACCATTTTCGTTGCATAAAACATTTAACACTTTGTATAATATCAAAATGTCATCTAAACTATACACTGATTAGTTTTTTTTAATAAATATATAAAAAATATTGTTAATTCAAAACCGCATTTGAAAATTAAGTCTTTTCTTTATTTATTTATTTTTTCTATTACATTAGTTTATAAATGATTCAATAACTATAATTATGTTTAAGAAAACTCTTACACCTTTAAAAGAGAGAAACCACGAATAGAGTGAACGTCAAATTTTTAATTATGGGTGAAGTCGCTTGTTTGGGGTTGATGTCCAATGAGTTTCTATTGGCGGGGTGTATAAACAACTATGGAAATTTTCTAAAAGTAAAATTTATGTATTATGAAAGCTTATTTGATATCCTATTTTTTGTCTTTTTACATCATCTTAAAATTCATTATGCAAGTACCTCTAGTTGCCTCTTGAATTAAGAAGTTCTTGTTTTTCAATTTTATGTGACAACTAAAGTGTCTTTAAAGGAGATCATGATTCTGCATCAACCCAATGTTCTCATTCACTTCTCCAATGAATTTTTGAGCAGGGAATGTCCACATGATATCAGACATGAGATCTACTTGGCCCCATCATGTGACCAGAGACTTCTCATAAGAAATGTGCCCTTCCTCTAGTTGGTGTGTGCACCCTCCTCATCCAACAATCTGCATAAATTTACTAATATTCACACCGAGAGACAACATGTATCGAATTTAATAGTGACTTCTTCATATGAGGACAAATGACTAGGCAATTAAGCAATGTGCCCCTCCTATGCAGGATAAGGTAATAAATAACAAATATGTGGGAAGAATATATTCCCAAAAGTGAGCCTCCTCCTACGAAGAATATTTTTCCCCAAACCAATGCGCCCCTCCTTCACATTTGAGATGAATGATTGCTAATACTTGATGGAAATGAAACTCAATGAAGAAATCTGAGTGATATCCTCCTCTAGATCAATTAAGGTGGATGGTTTCACAACCAAAATCGAATATTTTCTCTTACGGTTTTTTCTAAGAGGAAAAACCTCAAGAGCTCTCCAAAACTTTGTGAAAATGGCTATAACATGAATGAATGAGACACTGACTTCTTTTCCTTTTATCCTCACGTTGACCCTTTTTGGCCACTTTTACCCTTTTCACCTTTTAATTAATAAAGTGACTTTTTGAATAGTCACTTTATGAATTAATTACTTATTGTCACTTTATAAAGTTACTTTTTTCCTAGTGACATTAAATAATTAATTGTTTCCCTTGCAGAGCTAGAGAACATAAAAATGGGGACATGACATGCAGGGTTGTTTTACTCCTATTAGTGAACCAAAACCTAAGCTTGCATCACATGTTCTATCAAAACAATAACTTGTTGCATCACATGGATTGAATGACTACATTGAGTTTGACGACATAGGAGATAATGTTTATACTTCTTCCCAAAGTATTATTGTACTAGGGTTTATCAATGTTTGCAGTTTAGATCAAATCGAGGGGGGAATTATATGTAATTTCTTATTTCATCCAAGTTGAGTTTATGGCAAGTGGGGGGGGGGGGGTTACAACAAACTGATCAAAAGGGGATTTTGGGTTTTAGCATTCCATCAAACGGAAATGGAACTGATTCAGGTGGAAGGCCCATGGTCATTCCAACAGTTTTTGCTCCTTTATCGAAACGTCACTAGCAAATTTTGAAGCTTTTCAATTGTAGATCATGGATAGTACTTGTCACTATTGTACCTGTCGAAGATATAGTTATAGGGAAATTTAAAAATGACCGCATCGATCTATTGAGCTCCTCAAACTGAACCTCAACCTCATCATCGTGGGAGTGGTAGTGGAAATAAATTGCAAGAATGCCTCCAAATATGTCAAGCTTCAAATGGTTTGACTACATAGGTGTATGGGATTATGTGTGCTTCTTTATATCTCACATTTCCTCCTTAGGGAAAAAGATAAAGGTGATAGCTTACCATTTAAATGAAAGCTCCTAGATATCGCTTCCACCTTGTTCTCTCCCAAATCATTGGAGTCCACCAGTGAGCATATGATTTCAACCCATGGTGCATATGATGAAAGTCCATTAAACAACCTTGTAGCCTTGCAAAGTCACTTCTCATTTCATTTTATGTCTGTTCATTTGTATTTGTAAATTCAACTTTCACTTCCTGTGTATTATTTCATTTGTATTTCTTTTACTGTTATTATTTCATTTCCTTTACTTACTTTTTTCTTATTTATATTTAGATATGTGGGGTGATTTGAAATCTCCACCATTTTGTTCTTCTAACAAAATAATTACTAGGCTATATGGAGATTTCTTTTCATAAAAAAATGTTTCTTACATAAGATAACAAAGCATCATCTATACTTTACATGAATAAAAAAATTTAATCAATAAAAAATAGTGTTGATTCAAATCAACATTTAACACTTTGTATGATATCTAGGAATCACATGTAAAGTATACATTGATTTGAATTTTTTTAATTAATAAGTAAACATATTGTTGGTTCAAAGTAACATTTGACACTTTATTTGGTTAGTATTTTGTTTTTTAAATATTACTTTATTAATTATTTTATAATTAAAAATAAGTTTTTTAAAGAAATGGGAAGAAATTCCATCTTTTATAAAATTTTGATCCTCACAACATATAAAATTATAAATAATTTTGCTATGCAAGGCTTTAAAAATGGATTTATTTTTTTTCATGCAGAAAAAACCATGTTCCTTGATATTCATTCGAGTTAAAGTGAATAGATAGCCACATCCATTACAAAGTTTCCTCATTTTAAAAAATAATGATGCATAGATAGCTGGATGGGTTGACCATAAAAAACTATATCAAAGTATCTACCATCTTTCCTATAACTGTAATGTTCATAACAACAAACTACAACCAAAGACAGAGTCAAATGTTATAACATCTCTCAATAGCTATAGAGAAGTACAAAAGGTTTGTTAATACAGTTATCCAAGAAATGAGATGGTTTAAGACAAAAAAAACATAGAACCTCAAGCAATGAGGATATGCACCACATATTCTTCAAAAAACAAGGTTTCCTCAACACCCGCAATAGCTCTTTTTGATAGTTCATCTACTACAGAACTATACTCTCACAAAATATGGCAAATAGTAATATCTAGGAAGAAGCTTGAACGATTATAATTTCGTGACACCATTGCTCTAGACATAGTACCTACAATGGATATAATCCATTTTGCACTTCACAATAACCTTAGAATCGCAAATAACATATATATAAGCAATACCAGTTGTGCTAGAAAATTGGAGCAATCCCCATAGTGCTAAGAGTTATGCTCTAGTGTTTGTGCCCAAACCACAACTCATCCAAATTCTAAAATTATGATTCTCATTGAATTTTAGGAACATACCTCCACAACATTTTCCCTTCTAAGTAGCACCATTGAAGTAGCCTACATTAGTAGAGGAAATATGATGCTCTGAAATTTGTCGAATTTTATTTCAACAATCCACACAATATTCTTTATATAGTCCCAAGATTTTTACACAGCATGCAAAAACATTTGGAGCCTTATGTTTGGAAATTACACAATTCTTGTTTTCCATATATCCCAACATATAAAGACATGCAAAATTCAAGACCTAGTTTACCCTGATTCCTCTGTTCCAGGCTTGCAGATTTGACTTTTCAAGACCTATAAACAGTTTTCCCAATGGAGAATTATAATACTACAAGACCATATTTTGACATAGTTAGGCAGGTATCAAGTCATGCTTGCTCAAAGACTAAATTACCATTGTTGGCAGTAGACTCTGCTAACCCAAATCTTATGAAATTGAAGCCCCCTTTGTCGCTGACAACTCGATATGAGGGAACTGTGTTAAAATGTTCTGAGTATTACCAGCTTAATTTTAATGGGAATGTTCAAAAGGATAGCCTTGATGTGGAACTAACTAATGGGATCAATGCAAGCTATAATTATATCCACATTGATAGCTTGTTTGGCCCTTATGCCGAAATTAGAATGGATTTGCCACTTAAAAAAATGCTACTTCATTGTTTGACAAAATTACTCAAACCTTTGAATGGTGCATTCATTCAAGTATTGTTTCACTAAAAATGTAATCAGTGGTGTATGTTTCATTATGTTATGCATCCTAGAAACTATTTCAGACTTGATAACCTAGGTGTAAGGGTAGCCTTCCAGGAAAATCCATTGAAGAACATAAACTATTTGAGTCTTGATAACCCAGTTGTAAGGGTGGCCTTCAAGGAAAATCCATTGAAGAACATAAGCACTTTTGTTTGGATAAGCTTCCACAACATGGCGGAAATTATTCCGCAAATCACCCAATGTTTGCACCTAAAGTCGAAACTAATTCATCCCCATCATGGAATTCAACCTTGGTTGGCGACCTGACATGCCACAAACCTCACTGGTGAACCACAACTCTTCGGCATAAAAAAAATATTTCAAGGTTTAAACTGAGTGGTCTTTAATGGATACATATCTGTACTAGGATAGAATGTTTGATGATGCTAAGGAATTGAATTGGTAAAGTGAGAGATGTGATCCTCCTGCATAGTCTATCTATCTCGTGCATATGTTAGAAAATGGTTGAAATGTTATACTTTATAAGACAAGTATTTAAGACTGTATTCTGTATATTTCATGGGATTTTATCAAATTTATTAGCATTTCCTACTCTCTTTACTACAAAGTGGATTATACCTGAGTTGTACAGTATATGTACACCATTTTTTCAGTGATATGATGGCATGATGGGAAATTTTCATTCTAGTTCACGGTCCAGTTTGTCTGTATAAATATACATGTATAATATATATGATAAATATTATGGAATAATTCTCTTCTAGGCATCCTAGCTACCAAAATGGAGAACTTGTTTTCCTCATTAATAAGGTACTTTTGTATTTCATGTTTTGATATTTTTTTTCCAATGAAAAACTTGTGCAGAAACCCCCAAGGCACTATGTTTATTTTGCGATAGTACCCAGTGTAAAACTATTAATGTTGATTATGGTGCACGAACTGTTAGGGACATCATGTGAGGCATGCAATTTGTAGCCAGTACATGGGATCGACCTAGAGAATTCTTGCATGAAGCTCAAAGCACTCAACCACTCGAGCTAGCCCATTGGCTATTTCATGTTTCAATGTTACTTGATTATGTATTAAATTAGTATTAATCTGTGAAGAACTTGCAACAATTAATTGATGAAATACACAATATATCAATGGTGGTGAAGATGAGGAAGATGATGATGATGAGGACGATGAGGAATCTTTAAATCGATGCTTAAGGAAATCATACAATATTGATCTTATATTATACTATTGTACAATGCTCATCTTGCCTCCTTTTGATGGCTTTGGAGTGGTTGACTAAGACTCAACCATTTGTGAGAGACGACTGATGTTTCGACTATTTTATTTATAGATTGAGTACCAACTGAGATTTCTTCATTTTTATATTGAGTACCAAAATCAATTTTCATTTCCTGTATGTTATTTCATACTTTTTACTTTGTTATTTGTATTTTAATGTCTGCGGTGATTTGAAATCTCCACCATTTTCGTTGCATAAAACATTTAACACTTTGTATAATATCAAAACGTCATCTAAACTATACACTGATTAGTTTTTTTTAATAAATATATAAAAAATATTGTTAATTCAAAACCGCATTTGAAAATTAAGTCTTTTCTTTATTTATTTATTTTTTCTATTACATTAGTTTATAAATGATTCAATAACTATAATTATGTTTAAGAAAACTCTTACACCTTTAAAAGAGAGAAACCACGAATAGAGTGAACGTCAAATTTTTAATTATGGGTGAAGTCGCTTGTTTGGGTTTGATGTCCAATGAGTTTCTATTGGCGGGGTGTATAAAGAACTATGGAAATTTTCTAAAAGTAAAATTTATATATTATGAAAGCTTATTTGATATCCTATTTTTTGTCTTTTTACATCATCTTAAAATTCATTATGCAAGTACCTCTAGTTGCCTCTTGAATTAAGAGGTTCTTGTTTTTCAATTTTATGTGACAACTAAAGTGTCTTTAAAGGAGATCATGATTCTGCATCAGCCCAATGTTCTCATTCACTTCTCCAATGAATTTTTGAGCAGGGAATGTCCACATGATATCAGACATGAGATCTACTTGGCCCCATCATGTGACCAGAGACTTCTCATAAGAAATGTGCCCTTCCTCTAGTTGGTGTGTGCACCCTCCTCATCCAACAATCTACACAAATTTACTAATATTCACACCGAGAGACAACATGTATCGAATTTAATAGTGACTTCTTCATATGAGGACAAATGACTAGGCAATTAAGCAATCTACCCCTCCTATGTAGGATAAGGTAATAAATAACAAATATGTGGGAAGAATATATTCCCACAAGTGAGCCTCCTCGTACGAAGAATATTTTTCCCCAAACCAATGCGCCCCTCCTTCATATTTGAGATGAATGATTGCTAATACTTGATGGAAATGAAACTCAATGAAGAAATCTGAGTGATATCCTCCTCTAGATCAATTAAGGTGGATGGTTTCACAACCAAAATCGAATATTTTCTCTTACGGTTTTTTCTAAGAGAAAAAACCTCAAGAGCTCTCCAAAACTTTGTGAAAATGGCTATAACATGAATGAATGAGACACTGACTTCTTTTCCTTTTATCCTCACGTTGACCCTTTTTGGCCACTTTTACCTTTTTCACCTTTTAATTAATAAAGTGACTTTTTGAATAGTCACTTTATGAATTAATTACTTATTGTCACTTTATAAAGTTACTTTTTTCCTAGTGACATTAAATAATTAATTGTTTCCCTTGCAGAGCTAGAGAACATAAAAATGGGGACATGACATGTAGGGTTGTTTTACTCCTATTAGTGAACCAAAACCTAAGCTTGCATCACATGTTCTATCAAAACAATAACTTGTTCCATTTAGTCATCCCCATCAAAAGAATTGAGAAAATTTTCCCATGAATCAAAATTCTTGGAACGATAGCAACTTTGTTTTCAAAACATTGCATGAAAGATGTGAAATACATAAATGTGGATTGGTGCCAGCTACTCAAGTAGATTGTGGTTGGATTGATGATAGGTCATGGAATCTTTAAATCGATGCTTAAGGAAATCATACAATATTGATCTTATATTGTACTATTGTACAATGCTCATCTTGCCTCCTTTTGATTGCTTTGGAGTGGTTGACTAAGACTCAACTATTTGTGACAGATGACTGAAGTTTCGACTATTTTATTTATAGATTGAGTACCAACTGATATTTCTTCATTTTTATATTGATGTTTGTATTATGCCTCAGTTGTGTTTATGGGGGGCGTGGAGGTAATTCAAGTAAATTGATTATGGTTGATATGTAAACCTAACACATGTCTTCATGTCGATTCGACTGTGACTTGCTCAGACAGACTAAACTATGTTTGATTGAGTTTCTTATTGTTTCTTGGGAGAATGGATTTAATACTATTACAAGTATTTAACTGTTGGACGGATGAATATTTTTTTACCAAGACTGGTTATCTTTGTTGTGGTATTGACTAATCGATTGATCGATTGGATTGTGTTGTCTTATTCTGTAATCGACTGATCGAATGGAACTATTTGACTAGTAGTATGGTAAATTATTTGATGTATTGAATGACTACATTGAGTTTGACGACATAGGACATCATGTTTATACTTCTTCCCAAAGTATTATTGTACTAGGGTTTATCAATGTTTGCAGTTTAGATCAAATCAAGGGGGGAATTATGTGTAATTTCTTATTTCATCCAAGTTGAGTTTATGGCAAGTGGGGGGGGGGTTACAACAAACTGATCAAAAGGGGATTTTGGGTTTTATCATTCCATCAAATGGAAATGGAACTGTTAGGAACCTATGTCAACCCTTCTCTTTACTATGTTAGTATATTGTTGTTGGAGCATATGCTTTGTAAGTCGTCCCGTAGTATTATATGTCCCATGGTTTTGACTCATAGTATTGGGCATAGACTTAGTATATAAGAGTGTGTTGAGGTCATTGAAGTCATGGTGAAGTTAATTGTATTGAGCTTGCTCAAAGGAGGTTGCCCCCTCGAAGTGGCCTGTGATCAATATAAAAGTGATTCTACTCTATTATTTTTGATATCTCATGTATTTGCATTAATTAATTATTGCAGGTGCATTAATTAATTATTGCAGATAGATGTGTTCAACAAAAGCTCTATCTCTTGGATGTGGATTCTCCGCCTGCCTTAGAACTTGGTGAAGAAGCTACAGATACAGTAGATGATCAAGTTGACATTCAACACCCGCCTGTTGACACCCCATCTCAGGATGACCCACTCGAGATCTCTCTCCATGTTGTAACTGGCATCACCACCCCACGAACAATGTGGGTCAGGGGATACTTCAAGAAGCTCCCTCTTACCATACTCATTGATTTTGGTAGCACTCATAACTTCATTGACCCTTGGATTGCCAAATAGGCTGATTGTTTTGTCCATCCTTGCTCCAACTTTGAAGTCATGGTTGCCAATGGGGGCACCTTACCTTGCAAGGGGAAGTGTCACAATGTGCGTATCTATATGGAAGATTATAAACTATGCTCTGACATGTTTTCCTTGTCCTTAGGAGGATGTGATGTGGTTTTGGGAGTTCAATGGTTACGCACACTTGGCCCCATCTTATGGGATTTTGCTGAACTTTGGATGCAGTTTAAAGTCAACGGGGCACAACACAAATTTATGGGCTTACAACCAGGGTCTATTTGCATCATCAGTTCACATCGCCTGGAAAAAATCCTTAAGAAGAATTCACATGGTGTCATCGCTCAGCTCAATTCCATTCAGATGCACCCATCAACAGTCTCCACTACTTTCTTGGATAGATATGCAGGTATCTTTGTTGAACCAATGCGCTTGCGGCCTTCAAGAGACCTTTCTGGTAAGAATTTAGCCATGTCTACCT
The DNA here is from genome assembly GCA_027924585.1 of Larix kaempferi. Taxonomy (NCBI): domain Eukaryota; kingdom Viridiplantae; phylum Streptophyta; class Pinopsida; order Pinales; family Pinaceae; genus Larix; species Larix kaempferi. The sequence continues at coordinate 5,838,144 of BSBM01000011.1, forward strand.
CTCAGCAGGAAATGATGGCTATTTTGCATGCAATACAGAAGTGGCAGCCATACCTATTAGGGAATTATTTCTGCATCAAGACTGATCTCCCGAGTCTGGAAAATTTTCTGGAACCATGGGTCTCCTCCCCAACACACCTAAAATGGGTTATCCAACTCATGGGTTATCCCTATGTGATCACTTACAAGAAGGGTAAGGACAATATGGTGGAAGATGCTCCTTCTCGCACAATTGATGACCCAGTTTCTCTTACAGCTCTTTCTCTGCTTGTTCCAAATTGGTTGCAATATGTTCAACATGGCTCTCTCTTCTATGAACTCCATGCTTCTTCATCAATGGGGCACTCTGGGTTCTGCAAAATGTATGACCGAGAACAATGTAACTTCTTTTGGCAGGGACTAAAAATGACAATTCAACAGATGGTGGCTGACGATGCTACTTTCCAAGTCAATAAGGGTGAAACGACACTCCTTTCGGGATTGCTCAAACCCTTTCCCATCCCTACACAGCTTTGGCCAACTATTTCTATGGATTTCTTAGCAGCGCTCTGGTGGTACAATACCACATCTCAAAGGACACCATATGCAGCAGTTTATGGAAAAACACCACCAGTTCTTATTCCATACACCCTTAGCAGCTCCCCAGTTCAGGAAATTGACTCGGTTCTTCGAAACCGCGATCAGATTCTTCTCATTCTGTAGGACAATCTTCACATGGCCAGAATTCTCCTGAAACAACAAGCCGATCAGAACCGTTCTGAGCGCATTTTCCACACAACTGACAGGGTTCTTCTTCATCTACAGCCTTCCAAGCAATCCTCCTTGACACTCTAAAGGCGTTAGTGGCCCGAAATGCAACCCGAGGATGCTACCGGGGAACCACTCCTTCAGATTCTGCAGCAATTTCTCCAACCAAAGCTTTGAGGACAAAGCTTTTTCTAAGGGAGAGGGGATGTTAGGAACCTATGTCAACCCTTCTCTTTACTATGTTAGTATATTGTTGTTGGACACATATGCTTTGTAAGTCATCCCGTAGTATTATATGTCCCATGGTTTTGACTCATAGTATTGAGCATAGACTCAGTATATAAGAGTGTGTTGAGGTCATTGAAGGCACGGTGAAGTTAATTGTATTGAGCTTGCTCAAAGGAGGTTGCCCCCTCGAAGTGGCCCGTGATCAATATAAAAGTGATTATGTTCTATTATTTTTGATATCTCGTGTATTTGCATTAATTAATTATTGCAGGTTCATCACAGGAACTGATTCAGGTGGAAGGCCCATGGTCGGTTTTTGCTCCTTTATCGAAACGTCACTAGCAAATTTTGAACCTTTTCAATTGCAGATCATGGATAGTACTTATCACTACTGTACCTGTCGAAGATATAGCTATAGGGAAATTTAAAAATGACCGCATCGATCTATTGAGCTCCTCTTTACTATGTTAGTATATTGTTGTTGGACGCATATGCTTTGTAAGTCGTCCCATAGTATTATATGTCCCATGGTTTTGACTCATAGTATTGGGCATAGACTTAGTATATAAGAGTGTGTTGAGGTCATTGAAGGCATGGTGAAGTTAATTGTATCGAGCTTTCTCAAAGGAGGTTTCCCCCTCGAAGTGGCCCGTGATCAATATAAAAGTGATTCTGTTCTATTATTTTTGATATCTCATGTATTTGCATTAATTAATTATTGCAGGTTCATCACAGGAACTGATTCAGGTGGAAGGCCCATGGTCGGTTTTTGCTCCTTTATCAAAACGTCACTAGCAAATTTTGAACCTTTTCAATTGCAGATCATGGATAGTACTTATCACTACTGTACCTATCGAAGATATAGTTATAGGGAAATTTAAAAATGACCGCATCGATCTATTGAGCTCCTCAAACTGAACCTTAACCTCATCATCGTGGGAGTGGTAGTGGAAATAAATTGCAAGAATGCCTCCAAATATGTCAAGCTTCAAATGGTTTGACTACATAGGTGTATGGGATTATGTGTGCTTCTTTATATCTCACATTTCCTCCTTAGGGAAAGAGATAAAGGTGATAGCTTACCATTTAAATGAAAGCTCCTAGATATTGCTTCCACCTTGTTCTCTCCCAAATCATTGGATTCCACCAGTGAGCATATGCTTTCAACCCATGGCGCATATGATGGAAGTCCATTAAACAACCTTGTAGCCTTGCAAAGTCACTTCTCATTTCATTTTATGTCTGTTCATTTGTATTTGTAAATTCAACTTTCATTTCCTGTGTATTATTTCATTTGTATTTCCTTTACTGTTATTATTTCATTTCCTTTACTTTACTTTTTTATTATTTATATTTAGATATGTGGGGTGATTTGAAATCTCCACCATTTTGTTCTTCTAACAAAATAATTACTAGGCTATATGGAGATTTCTTTTCATAAAAAAATGTTTCTTACATAAGATAACAAAGCATCATTTATACTTTACATGAATAAAAAAATTTAATCAATAAAAAATAGTGTTGATTCAAATCAACATTTAACACTTTGTATGATATCTAGGCATCACATGTAAAGTATACATGGATTTGAATTTTTTTAATTAATAAGTAAACATATTGTTGGTTCAAAGTAACATTTGACACTTTATTTGGTTAGTATTTTGTTTTTTAAATATTACTTTATTAATTACTTTATAATTAAAAATAAGTTTTTTAAAGAAATGGGAAGAAATTCCATCTTTTATAAAATTTTGATCCTCACAACATATAAAATTATAAATAATTTTGCTATGCAAGGCTTTAAAAATGGATTTATTTTTTTTCATGCAGAAAAAACCATGTTCCTTGATATTCATTCGAATTAAAGTGAATAGATAGCCACATCCATTACAAAGTTTCCTCATATTAAAAAATAATGATGCCTAGATAGTTGGATGGGTTGACTATAAAAAACTATATCAAAGTATCTACCATCTTTCCTATAACTGTAATGTTCATAACAACAAACTACAACCAAAGACAGAGTCAAATGTTATAACATCTCTCAATAGCTATAGAGAAGTACAAAAGGTTTGTTAATGCAATCATCCAAGAAATGAGATGGTTTAAGACAAAGAAAACATAGAACCTCAAGCAATGAGGATATACACCACATATTCTTCAAAAAACAACGTTTCCTCAACACCCGCAACAGCTCTTTTTGATAGTTCATCTACTACAGAACTATACTCTCACAAAATATGGCAAATAGTAATATCTAGGAAGATGCTTGAATGATTATAATTTCGTGACACCATTGCTCTAGACATAGTACCTACAATGGATATAATCCATTTTTGCACTTCACAATAACCTTAGAACCGCAAATAACATATATAGAAGCAATACCAGTTGTGCTAGAAAATTGGAGCAATCCCCATAGTGCTAAGAGTTATGCTCTAGTGTTTGTGCCCAAACCACAACTCATCCAAATTCTAAAATTATGCTCCTCATTGAATTTTAGGAACATACCTCCACAACATTTTCCCTTCTAAGTAGCACCATTGAAGTATCCTACATTAGTAGAGGAAATATGAGGCTCTAAAATTTCTCGAATTTTATTTCAACAATCCACACAATATTCTTTATATAGTCCCAAGATTTTTATACAGCATGCAAAAACATTTGGAGCCTTATGTTTGGAAATTACACAATTCTTGTTTTTCCATATATCCCAACATATAAAGACATGCAAAATTCAAGACCTAGTTTACCTTGATTCCTCTGTTCCAGGCTTGCAGATTTGACTTTTCAAGACCTATAAACAGTTTTCCCAATGGAGAATTATAATACTACAGGACCATATTTTGACATAGTTAGGAAGGTATCAAGTCATGCTTGCTCAAAGACTAAATTACCATTGTTGGTAGTAGACTCTGCTAACCCAAATCTTATGAACTTGAAGCCCCCTTTGTCGCTGACAACTCGATATGAGGGAACTGTGTTAAAATGTTCTGAGTATTACCAGCTTAATTTTAATGGGAATGTTCAAAAGGCTAGCCTCGATGCGGCATTGACTAATGGGATCAATGCAAGCTATAATTATATCCACATTGATAGCTTGTTTGGCCCTTATGTTGAAATTAGAATGGAGTTTCCACTTAAAAAAATGCTACTTCATTGTTTGACAAAATTACTCAAACCTTTGAATGGTGCATTCATTCAAGTATTGTTTCACTAAAAATGTAATCAGTGGTGTATGTTTCATTATGTTATGCATACTAGAAACTATTTCAGACTTGATAACCCAGGTGTAAAATTTTGAGCATTAAATCACAATACTCTAGGATCTTTGCTGAGAGAATAACATATACAATATATCAATGCATGACAATCACAATATGACAAGCATCACAAGAATCAAAAGCATAAGAGACAAGAGACACAGAGTTTCCGTGGGGAAAACCCTAAGGTGAAAAACCCCACAACTTTCTCAGAGATAGAGAGAGCAATGGCTCAACCAAAGTACAACCAAATAACACTAAGATAGTCTCCTAGAAGGAGATGATCCTCCTCCTCACTAGTGCGCTACTTTCTGAGTGAGTGAGTTACTTTTCCGAGTGTGTAAAATAGAGATCTCCGATCTCTATTTATACTAACCTTTTTGTCCCAGTGACCTTATGGGGCCGACTTGTCCAGCTAGGTACATCGACATTATATTATATATAATTCAGGGCCGACCCCACAAGGTGGTCTAATAACCCATCGGCAAGTACACACACTTGCGACACTTATCAATCCACATGACGACACTTCCTTATAGAGGAATGACACATCTCTTATAAGGGTACGATAAATATATATAAAATACACAGATGAAATACATTCCGAAGTTACATATACATCAACACTCCCTCTTAACTAGGAAGGTATTTCTCGACACAGTTCTGCTAGACAAGTCTTCTTCTCGGGATCATTGTCATCATCATCGTCACTGTTGCTGCTATCTCAACCAATATCTGACTCTACTCGTCATAGGAAGTTCTACAGAGCCAGTCCTTTTTGATACTGGATGTACGCCCACCATCTGCAAGTCTTCATCAGCACTGGCCATACTGTGGAAACCTCAGGACTTATTATGTGCGTCACAAAACCTAGCTGCAGCATCCCAAGCTATTACGAGCACACATCTCTACCTATAGGATCTCCCAGGAGCACATTACATGTGACCCATCACAAAACCTGGCTGAAGCATCCCAGGATGTTACGAGCACACAGCTTTACCTATCGGATCTCCTAGGAGCACATTACATGTGATATCACCACAAAACCTAGCTGAAGTATCCCAGGCTGTTACGAGCACACAGCTCTACCTGTCGGATCTCCCAGGAGCACATTACATGTGGTCCACCACAAAACCTGGCTGAAGCATCTGAGGCCTTTTTCATCTTGTCCAGATCTCCTAGGAGAAAATTACATGTGGTCATGGAAAAACCTGGCTGAAGCATCTGAGGCCTTTTTCATCCTGTCCAGATCTCCCAGGAGCAAATTACATGCCATAGGACAAAACCTCGAAAGGGCGTCTGCCAGATATCCCAGGGCATCAAATTACATGCCATAGGAAAAATCTCGAAAGACTATCTGCAGATCTCCCAGGGCCAAATTATATGTCCTCCCAGAGTAAAACCTCGAAAGAGCATTTTCCAGATATCCCAAGGCACCGAATTACATGCCATAGGAAAAACCTCGAAAGATTATCTGCAAATCTCCCAGGGCAACGAATTATATGCTCATCTGCACAAGCTGTTCCACGGCCATAGAGTATCATCTGATACTCATCATACATCATCCTGATGTACACGTGATCACCCTGATCATCATCACTGCAACATCTTGCTGCATGTCATCTGGAGAAGCTCGTCATCCACGATCATCCTGATCATACAATGCATCCATCTGATGCACACCACGTATCTACCTGATACATATCATCATACATAGTGTATCCACCTGATACATAGATACATGATCCACACAATGTATCCACCAACATACATGATCTACCTAATCATATATGATACATGATCTACCTGATCATACAATGTATCCACCCGATACATATACAGAGACATGGTCCAAGCATCCAACATGATGCATATGCAAAATACATACAAATGATCCAACCGATCATATCCATCATCCAACATGATGCGTACATATATATAAATGATCCAACTAATCATATCCAGCATCCAACATGATGCGTACATACATATAAATGATCCAACTAATCATATCCAGCATCCAACATGATGCATACATACATACATAAAAATGATCCAACAGAAACCAGAACATCATCCTGATGCTCATCATCCAACGCTTACATCCACAACCATGTGAAGGATCCTCCTTCCAACATGATTGGAATGGATTCAAAAAATGTTTCCATCACTTCTTCCTCGAAGTGTCCTCGATCTGAAGGACGCCAAGCCTCTCTCTGAAGTACTCGAACTTCACTCTGGCTAGTGGCTTCGTCAGCACATCTGCAATCTGCTCATCCTTCGCAACATACAGGAGCTTCACAGCTCCTCTCTGCACCATATCCCTGATATAGTGATATTTGATCTCTATGTGTTTCAACCTGTCATGAAACACTGGATTCTCGGATAGCTTCACACAACTCTGGTTGTCACAGAAGATACCAGTAGCATCCAACGGGAGATAAAATAACTCAGACAGTAGCTTCTGTAGCCATACTGCCTCATAACTAGATGAACAGGCTGCAACCTACTCTGCCTCAGCTGTACTCAGTGCTACGCAGGATTGCTTCCTGCTAAACCAAGAGATCACACCTGATCCCATACTGAAGTAGCACCCAGATGTGCTCTTCCTATCTGCAGCACTGCCAGTCTAATCTGAATCAACATAACCCTGCAGGTTAAACTTTTGATTTGCTTCATACTTGAGCCCATAATCCACTGTACCTTTGAGGTACCTCAGAACATGCTTTACAACAATCAGGTGAACACTCCTCGGATCCATCAGGAACTGGCTCAATGTGTTCACAGCAAAGCAAATGTCCGGTCTCGTGTTCGTCAGGTACATCAAGGAACCAATCATCTGACGATACATAGAGACATCAACTGACTCAGATGAAGCATCGCATAGAAGCTTCAAATTCGATGCCATAGGTGTGGCCATGGCCTTGCAATCCATCATCCCAAATCTCTTCAGGATATCTACTGTGTACTTCCCTTGACCAAGGAAGATCCCACCTGCACTTTGCCACACCTCCATACCTAGGAAATAGTGCATCATTCCCAAATCTTTCATATCAAATTCAGCAGCAAGCTTCCTCTTAGTATCTGCAATCAGTCTGTCATCTCATGTTACAAATAAGTCATCCACATATAGGAGTAGAATCACAGGATTCCCTTCTTCAACCTTGTAGTAAAGGTTGGAATCTGCTTTACTCTTGGTAAAGCCCAAACTAGATAGGAAACTGTCCATCCTACCATACCAAGTTCTGGGAGCTTGTTTCAAGCCATACAAGGATTTCTTCAATCTACACACATATGACTCCCTGTCATTTATTTCAAAACTGAGTGGCTGCTCCACATATACTTCCTCTTCAACTACACCATTCAAGAAAGCAGTCTTGACATCCATCTGGTGTATTTTCCATTTCATAGCTACAGCCAGGGTAAGTACAGTTCTGATGGAAGTATACCTGGCTACAGGTGCAAAAGTTTCTTCATAATCTATTCCCTCTTTCTGAGAGAAGCCACGAGCTACGAATCTTGCTTTGTATTTCTCTACACCGCCATTTGTAGCATGCTTGATTTTGAAGATCCATTTAGAAGTCACAACAGACTTCTCTTTAGGTCTTGGGACAAAATCCCAAACACCATTCTTCATTATTGATTGGTATTCCTCAACCATGGCATCCTTCCATTCTTTCTTTTCTGCTGCTTCTTCATAACAGGAAGGCTCTTTGTTCATAATGTCACAAAGTAAAGCAACATAGCTAGTATGTGATCTGGTTCTCTTCTTTGCTCTGTGTTCTTCTTCTGGAATGCCAAATCTTTCTACATCTTGAATGAGCTCTCTAGCCCATGCAGGTTTCCTCTTGTGAGAGTTATCCTCACGGGGTGGATCTACAGGTTCTTGCGGATCTTCAAACTCATGAACAACTTTTGGAACTGCTTCAGTCATGGTAGTGTCTTGAAATCTAGTTTCCTTAGGTTCTTCATAAACTTCGATAGGTGCCTTCCTTGATTTGATGAATGCTGAGTTTTCATGAAATGTTACATCCTTGCTAACATCAATCTTCTTGAACCCAGGAAAGTATATTCTGTAAGCCTTCGAGCTTTCACTGTAACCCACAAAGATACCCTTCTTTCCTGAAGGATCTAGTTTAGTCCTCTTTTATTTTGGGACATGAGTGTATACTGGACAACCAAATATTCTGAGATGGCTGACTTCAAGTTTCTTACCAGAAAATACCTCTTCTGGTGTCTTGTTGTCCAATATCTTGTGGGGTGTTCTGTTCTGCACATATACAGCTGTTCTAGCTGCTTCTGCCCATAGATGCATAGGTAGATCTTGGTCATGGAGCATTTCTCTTGGTGCTTCCATGATTTTTTTGTTCTTCCTTTCTGCAACTGCATTCTGTTGTGGATTGTAAGGATTAGTCAACTCCCTCTTAGTCCCTGAATCACTGTAAAGCTTCTTGAAGTCACCTGAGGTGAACTCTCCACCATTGTTGGATCTAAATTTTTTGATCTTCTTGTCAGTTTGATTCTCCATCAAGGTTTTGAATTCCTTAAACTTATCAAGCACCTCATCTTTGTTCTTCAATAAGTATACCCAACTCTTCCTGGAGAAGTCATCAATAAATGAGACATAGTAAACATACCCACTTAGAGAACTGGATGACATAGGACCACATACATCTGAGTGGATGATTTCCAGGATGTCTTTTGCCTTGCTTTCACTGCTTGGGAAAGCCTTCTTAATGTTCTTACCTTTTTCACATCCTTTGCAAACACCTTCATGTTTGGTCTTGATTTCAGGAAGACCCTCTACAGCCTTGCTTGCAATTGGAAGTTCCCTATAGTGCATATGAGCAAGTATTCTATGCCAAAGTTCACTTGGCTCCATGGATTCATGCACCATGGCATGTTCAGGTTGTCCCTTTAATTTATACAAACCTCCCTCTTGCTCTCCAATCACTACTGCATCATCTATGGTCTTTCCCTTTGGCCACATTAGGACTTGACCATCCACAAATGCAACCCTCATACCTTTTGCATGCAATGCAAAGATTGAGAGTAAGTTCTTCTTGAGCCTAGGTACATAAAGAACTTCTTTCATCTTCAAATATTTTCCAGAATCTAGGTTGTAGGAGGCTTCACCACTTCCTTTGATTGGGTATTGATAATCATCCCCAAGTTTCACCTTATGGGGTGATTCATGTTCAGATAGATTCACAAAAGATTCCTTAAACCCAGTCATGTGTTTGGAAGCCCCACTATCAATCAACCAATCATTACAACCATGGGAGATGGTACTTGTGAGAGCAAAGATTAGAACATACTCTTCTTCACTTGATGAGTTATCATCACTTTCTGCCCTAGCCTTCTTCTTGGGTGGTTCATCATCCTCGGCAGCATGAGCATGAAACCTTCTTTTGCTGCCCTTCTTCTTCTTGTTGGAGTTGTTGTTGTCCTTCTTGTTCTTGGGACAATTTATGGCAATATGTCCTTTCTCATTACAGGTGAAGCATATTCTTCTTTCTTTGAAGTGATGTGAAGATTTCTTGGAGTGAGATGGCTCTCTCTTGGACTTCCCTTTCTTGGTGTGAGCTGTGAGAGATTGATCTTCATTCCCCATCTTTTCTTCTTATGCCACGAGCCTTGCTTTTTCTTGTGAGCATTCTTCCCGTAGTCTACTGAAGGAGATCAACTTCTTCCTTGCACAAATTCCTTGGATAAAGGAATCCCATGACCTGGGTAGGCCATTTAGAGTGGTCATCACCACTTAACCATTCTCCACCATTTCATCCACTGCTTCTAGTTGTTCCTTGATCTGGGAGACCCTTGAAAAATAAGATTGAATGGTTTCTCCATTCTGAAACTTTACTGCTTTCAATTGGTTCTGTAGGGTCATCTTCCGATTTATGTTCTTCCCTTCAAATAGCTTGGTCAAAGAGTCAAACATCTCCTTGGGTGTCTTTAGAGAGGACACATGGGGTATGATATGATCTTTAATGGAATCAACAATGATTCTCTTTGCCTTGACCAAGTTCTTCTTATGCAATACATTGGCCTCTTCATCATTTGGGATAGGGATGTCTTCTTTCACATATGAGTCCAACTCATTTTCTTCTAGGATTAACCCAATCCTATACTTCCAGGCTCGGAATTTATCAGCCTCTTCAAGCTTATCCTCAAGCTTGGTGTGGAGAGACATCTTAAAGAGTACTTCAAATTGAAATAGAAAATATTTAGGTCTTACCACTTGAAATGCTGAAAACTCGATCTGGTCTCGAATTAGGGTTTGTCGGAAAAACCCTAAAAATTCAAAATGTGAATTTCAAATTTATGAATGGATAGAAAGATGTGCCTTGATGAGATAATCAACCTGGTGTATTCAGAATTTGACATCAGCAATTTTTTTCCCTTCAGAATTGCCTTTTTGTCCTCCCGGGTTGACTGGGGAGAGCCTTGAATTAGGGTTTGCGTTTCCCGGAGATCTACCCAGCCAAAAATCTCGATCCAAAGCTCTAAACTTCGATTTTTGCAAGGAGCTTCCAGCTGTGCCTTCAGATTCCAGAAATTCCTATTTTTGTGGAAACCCTAATTTTTAGGGCCAAATCTGAAAATGCTCGGAATTGAATTCCGACTGGACAGATAGATGCGCCTTGATGAGTAGAGTCAATCTACTATACGTATTTTCAAAAATCTGTGGAGAGAAACCCAATAAACAAGGAACTCAAGCTTTCGTCACTGCAAAATGTCTTCTTCTCAGGTTAGCTCTGATCCCATGTTAAATTTTGAGCATTATATCACAATATTCTAGGATCTTTGCTGAGAGAATAACATATACAGTATATCAATGCATGACAATCACAATATGACAAGCATCACAAGAATCAAAAGCATAAGAGACAAGAGACACAGAGTTTCCGTGGGGAAAACCCTAAGGTGAAAAACCCCACAACTTCCTCAGAGATAGAGAGAGCAATGGCTCAACCAAAGTACAACGAAATAACACTAAGATAGTCTCCTAGAAGCAGATGATCCTCCTCCTCACTAGTGTGCCACTTTTTGAGTGAGAGTGAGTTACTTTTTCGAGTGTGTAAAATAGAGATCTCCAATCTCTATTTATACTAACCTTTTTTCCTAGTGACCTTATGGGGCCGACTTGTCTAGCTAGGTACATCCACATTATATTATATATAATTCAGGGCCGACCCCACAAGGTGGTCTAATAACCCATCAGCAAGTACACACACTTGCGACACTTGTCAATCCACATGACGACACTTCCTTATAGAGGAATGACACATCTCTTATAAGGGTACAATAAATATATATAAAATACACAGATGAAATACATTCCGAAGTTACTTATACATCAACAGGTGTAAGGGTAGCCTTCCAGGAAAATCCACTGAAGAACATAAACTATTTGAGTCTTGATAACCCAGTTGTAAGGGTGGCCTTCCAGGAAAATCCATTGAAGAACATAAGCACTTTTGTTTGGATAAGCTTCCACAACATGGTGGAAATTATTCCACAAATCACCCAATGTTTGCACCTAAAGTCGAAACTAATTCATCCCCATCATGGAATTCAACCTTGGTTGGCGACCTGACATGCCACAAACCTCACTGGTGAACCACAACTCTTCGGCATAAAACAAATATTTCAAGGTTTAAACTGAGTGGTCTTTAATGGATACATATCTGTAACAGGATAGAATGTTTGATGATGCTAAGGAATTGAATTGGTAAAGTGAGAGATGTGATCCTGCTGCATAGTCTATCTATCCCATGCATATGTTAGAAAATGGTTGAATTGTTATACTTTATAAGACAAGTGTTTAAGACTATATTCTGTATATTTCATGGGATTTTATCAATTTTTTTAGCATTTCCTACTCTCTTTACTACAAAGTGGATTAGACCTGAGTTGTACAATATATGTACACCATTTTTTCAGTGATATGATGGCATGATGGGAAATTTTCATTCTAGTTCACGGTCCAGTTTGTCTGTATAAATATACATGTATAATATATATGATAAATTTTATGGAATAATTCTCTTCTAGGCATCCTAGCTACCAAAATGGAGAAATTGTTTTCCTCACTAATTAGGTACTTTTGCATTTCATGTTTTGATATTTTTTTTCCAATGAAAAACTTGTGCAGAAACCCCCAAGGCACTATGTTCATTTTGCAATAGTACCCAGTGTAAAATTTTTAATATTGATTATGGTGCATGAACTGTTAGGGACATCATGTGAGGCATGCAATTTGTATCCAGTACATGGGATCGACCTAGAGAGTTCTTGCATGAATCTCAAAGCACTCAACCACTCGAGCTAGCCCATTGGCTATTTCATGTTTCAATGTTACTTGATTATGTATTAAATTAGTAGTAATCTGTGAAGAAGTTGCAACAATTAATTGATGAAATACATGATATATCAATGGTGATGAAAATGAGAAAGATGATGACGATGAGGACGATGAGGAATCTTTAAATTGATGCTTAAGGAAATCATACAATATTGATCTTATATTGTACTATTGTACAATGCTCATCTTGCCTCCTTTTGATGGCTTTGGAGTGGTTGACTAAGACTCAACCATTTGTGACAGACGACTGATGTTTCGACTATTTTATTTATAGGTTGAGTACCAACTGATATTTCTTAATTTTTATATTGATGTTTGTATTATCCCCCAGTTGTGTTTATGGGGGGCAGGGGGGGCATGGAGGGTAATTCAAGTAAATTGATGCTTGTTGATATGTAAACCTAACTCATGTCTTCATGTCGATTTGACTGTGACTTGCTCAGAACGACTAAACTATGTTTGATTGAGTTTCTTATTGTCTCTTGGGAGAATGGATTTAATACTATTACAAGTATTTAATTGTTCGATGGATGGATATTTTTTTACAAAGACTGGTTATGTTTGTTGTGGTATTGACTAATCAATTGATCAACCGGATTGTGTTGTCTTATTGTGTAGTCGACTGATCGAATGGAACTATTTGACTAGTAGTATGGTAAATTATTTGATGGATTGAATGACTACATTGAGTTTGACGACATAGGAGATACTGTTTATACTTCTTCCCAAAGTATTATTGTACTAGGGTTTATCAATGTTTATAGTTTAGATCAAATCAAGGGGGGAATTATATGTAATTTCTTATTTCATCCAAGTTGAGTTTATGGTAAGTGGGGGGGGTTACTATTTGGGGTTACAACAAACTGATCAAAAGGGGATTTTGGGTTTTAGCATTCCATCAAACATAAATGGAACTGATTCAGGTGGAAGGCCCATGATCATTTCAAAGGTTTTTGCTCCTTTATCGAAACGTCACTGGCAAATTTTGAATCTTTTCAACTGCAAATCATGGATAGTACTTGTTACCACTGTACCTGTCGAAGATATGGTTATAGGGAAATTTGAAAATGACCGCATCGATCTATTGAGCTCCTCAAACTGAAACTCAACCTCATCATCATGGGAGTGGTAGTGGGAATAAATTGCAAGAACGCCTCCAAATATGTCGAGCTCCAAATGGTTTGACTCCATAGCTGTATGGGATTATGTGTGCTTCTTTATATCTCACATTTCATCCTTAGGGAAAGAGATAAAGGTGATAACTTACCATTTAAATGAAAGCTCCTAGATATTGCTTCCACCTTGTTCTCTCCCAAATCATTGGAGTGCACCAGTGAGCATATGGGCTGGTGTAAGGTAATGATACCCAATTATGACACATTAGTTGCAATGACATTCTGGAAAAATAAAAATATTTCATTAAAATGAATTATTAGAGGTACCAACAAAACTTTTTGGGATTAGGTGTAAACAGATGAAACGTAGAAAAATAGAAAACAACAACAGATCTATTCAAAAATTATATATTTAGAATCTGCACACAGAGCTCGGCAAGCATGTGCAATTTCATCTGCAATGCACTTGTGGAGCTTATGTGAAACTAGTTGTGAAAAAACAAAAGTTACAGCATTTGATGTTTTCTGCCATAAATCACGCATAAATCAGACCGAGCCTCAAGGTGCAATCCGAATTTAATTCCAAGCCTGCAAGGGCACCAAAAACAATTTGAATTCAAGCATGCATGCACACAAC
>BSBM01000011.1:5855000-6080000 GCA_027924585.1 Larix kaempferi
GGAGGAGGAGGAGGAAGTTGATGATGATTATCATGTTGATGAAGATGATGAAGATGTTGATGATGTGCTGCATCATCATACTCATATTCATCATCATTCACCACCATCATCATCATCGTCATCACCATCATCATCATCATCATACTCATATTCATCATCATCCACCACCACCATCATCATCATCATCATCATCATATCATCACGACTAATGATGAAGATGGCAACGATGATGACTAATGAAGATGATGACGATGAATATGATGATTTTGATGATGATGATGATGACGATGATGATGGTGATGATGATGATCATGTTGTTGATGATGATGAAGATGATGATGATGACGAGGATGATGTGCTGCATATTCGTCATCATCTTCATCATAAAAATCATCATCATCATCATCATCTCCATTAGTCATCATCATCATCACCATCTTCATCATCATCATCATCATCATCATCATCCGCATGCTCGTCCTCAAAATGATGATGACGATAATGATGATGAAGATGATGATCATGATCATGATGTGGATCATGTTGTGGACAATGACGAAGATGATGATGATGTGCTACATATTCGTCATCATCTTCATCATCAACATCAACATCATCATCATCATCATCGTCATCATCTCTATTAGTCATCATCATCATCATTATCACCATCTTCATCATCATCATCATCATCATCATCACCATCTTCATCATCATCATGATCTTCATCATTGTCATCATCATCATCATCATCATGACGAAGATGATGATGATGATGACGACGACGTTGAATATGGTGATGATGATGATGTTGATGACTAATGGAGATGATGATGATGTTGATGATGAAGATGATGACAAATATGCTGCACATCATCCTCATCATCATGATCATCTTCATCATCATCTTCATCATCATCATCACCATGATGATGGATGATGATGATGAAGATGGCTATGACGAGTATGATGAGGATGATGAAGATGTCGATTATGATGACGAAGACAATGATCATCATGACCATGATCTTATGATGATGATGGTGAGGACGATGAAGATGGCGATGATGATGACTAATGAAGATGATGACGATGAATATGATGATTTTGATGATGATGATCATTTTCGTCATCATCATCATCATCATCATCTTCATCATCGTACTCATCATCATATCATCATCATCATCTTCATCATCGTACTCATCATCATATCATCATCATCATCATCATCATCCTCGTCCTCACAATGATGATGATGTTAGGAACTCATGTCTTTACTTTGTTAGTATATTGTTATTGGACGCATATGCTTTGTAAGTCGTCCCATAGTATTTGTTGATCAATAGTTTATGTTATTGTTGTTGGCGCATATGCTTTGTAAGTCGCCCGTAGTATTGTTGATCCATAGTTTGTAGTGGCCCATGGTTTTGACCCATAGTATTGGCGCCTAGCCTTAGTATATAAGTGTGTGTTGAGGCCTATGAAGGCATCGTGAAGTTATTTGTATTGAGCTTGCTCATAGGAGGTTGCCCCCTCGAAGTGGCCTGTGATAAATATAAAAGTGATTCTGAGTTCTGTCATTTCTGCTATTTCGCATATTCTTATTAATTAATTGTTGCAGGTGCATCACATCTGGTATCAGAGCACTTTCTTGGGCTCGCTAGGTGAAATTTCTGCCAAATTTTTTTCGCATCTGTTGCAGGTTTGAATTTGGGAATAATCCCTATCCGCTTAACTGTGGGAAGTACTTGGGAATAAGCCCTAAAACTCATTGTGAGGAGTACCATAGGAACCCCGAAGTAGCTGGCCCATTGAGAGGACCTGCCAGCGAAAAGGGCAACAACCCCTACCTGATTGACTAGTTCCCACCCGTGAGGTAAACCAAGAGCTGTTGTTTATGGCAAAGCGGTTATCAGTTTTACCTGAGCCATGGAGTGAGGGGTACTACCCCAATACGCAAGCCGTCATACAGCATTGGTGGCCGAGTGAAACCCATGAACTGTGAAGCCGCACATTCCTGGGGTCCATATCTATTTTTTGCTGAATTATTGTCAATCACTGCTGCGTCGTTTCAGATCCAGTCGTTCATATCTATTTTGCAATCCGTTCCAGATCCAACCATTTTCAATCCATTCAGCGTTGTTTTAGATCCCTTTCGAGCCGTAGCCGCTCCAGTTTGGAAAAAGAAAAAAAAAAATTTCTCCATATCTCTCTTGTTTTCACTTTGTTTCCCTTGAAATTTTCAGGGAACCACTGTCATTCCATTCTGCATATTTCATTCCTGAGGACCTTATCCCCAATTCCCCTTCCCAAAGCTCAAAATCCCACATTTGTCTACTTTTAGGGTTTTCCATAACTTCCTCAGATTTCACCTAATCACCTTCAAATTTTACCACAGAGTTCCTTTCTGAATTCTGCTTCTTTGTTCCCCTCTACCAAATTTTCCCATTCTTTCACCCCGCTTCTGAAATCCTCATTTTTGCTTCCTTGTCTATTCGACAGTGTCCAAAACCTAGTCAAACCCCAATTACCCTTCCGATTTTTTCCCAAGTCCAGATTTTCCTTTACTGAAGCAGTTTCTATTTTTGTTTTCCTACCCAGTCAAAAAAAAAAAAAACTCCTGGTTATGGTTGTCACCCGTGCAAGAGAAAAAACCATGGAAGACACACTTGCAGCCATCCAAGCCAAACTCGAGGATCTGGATGAAAAATTTCTCGGCCTCCATCTTGAACATTCAGCTATGAACAACAAACGGTAGTCCCAGTCTTCATCAGACAATGGGTTCTTTTCTTCCAGCAATTTTCGTGGTCCGAAGCTTGATTTTCCTCGCTTCAATGGTATCGATCCAACTGGATGGATCTATCGTGCAGAACAGTATTTCAGTCTGCATCATACTTTTGATGTCAACAAAGTTCCACTGGCATCCTTTCATTTGGAACAAGAAGCTCTTCAATGGTACCGTTGGTACATCAAGGCTCATGAAGAGCCAAAATGGCCAGACTTTTTCCAGCTCCTTTTGCAACGATTTGGTCCTAGTGCTTTTGATGACTTCACAGGAACCCTCACTAAACTTCTCCAAATTGGCACTGTGAGAGTATCAAACCGAATTTTAGAAACTAGCCAACCACACCGAAGGATTGTCTGATGACTTTTACCGGAGTTGTTTTATCAGTGGTCTAAAGGATGCCATCCGCTCTGAGGTCAAAATGTTCTGTCCCAACACAATGATGGAAGCCCTAGGGTTGGCTAAGTTGGCAGAAGACAAGATTGCAGCCCAACAATGCCCCAAGCCCACTTTTGTTCCCTTCCAAAATATGGGTTCTCAACGACCACCTATACCGCAGGCTCCTCGACCAACTCCTATCAAGCGTTTGTCTGAAACAGAGATGCAAGCACACAGAGAAAAGGGGCTTTGCTATAATTGTGATGAGAAATTCACTCAAGGACATAAATGTGTTTAGCAAAAGCTCTATCTCTTGGATGTGGATTCTCTGCCTGCCTCTAGAATTGGTGACAAAGATCCAGAAACACTGGATGCTCCGGTCGACATTCAGGAACCGCCTATTGACCCTCTGTCTCAGGATGACCAACCAGAGATATCTCTCCATGCTTTAGCTGGAATCACCATCCCCCAAACAATGCGGGTCAAGGGTTACTTCAAGAAGCTTCCTCTTACAATACTCATTGATTCTGGTAGCACTCATAATTTCATTGACCCTTGGATCGCCAAACAAGCCAATTGTTTTATCCATCCTTGCTCCAACTTTGAAGTCATGGTTGCTAATGGGGGAACCTTACCTTGCAAAGGGAAGTGTCGAAATGTGCGTATCTCTATGGGATATTATACCTTGCGCTTTGACATGTTTTCCTTGACCTTAGATGGATGTGATGTGGTTTTGGGTGCTCAATGGCTACGCACACTTGGCCCTATCTTATGGGATTTTATTGAACTTTGGATGCAGTTTTCCCTCAATGGACAAAAACACAAATTGACAGGATTACAACCAAGTTCTATCAGCATCATCAATTCACATTGCATGGAAAAAATCATCAAGAACAATTCACATGGTGTCATCGCTTAGCTCCATTCCATTCATATGCAACCATCAGCGGTCTCCACTACTCCTTTGGATCTACAACAAATTCTGGATCGATATACAGGTGTCTTTGCTGAACCAGTGGGATTGCCACCTTCCAGGCCAGAAGACCATCGTATTCAGCTCCTTCCTGGCAGCGTTCCTCCCAACATCAGGCCCTATCGCTACCCATTTCACCAAAAAATGGAGATTGAAATGCTCATTCGGGACTTATTGAAGCAAGGTATTATTCACCCAAGCACTAGTTCCTTTTCTTCTCCTGTTATTCTTGTCGGCAAAAAAGATGGGTCATGGCAACTCTACATTGACTTCCAAGCACTTAATCACCTCACCATCAAGGATAAGTTTCCAATTCCTGTTGTTGATGAGCTTCTTTATGAGCTTCATGGGGCTCACTTTTTCTCCAAGTTGGATCTTCGTTCTGGGTATCATCAAATTCGGGTTCATGAGGATGATATCCCTAAAACAGCTTTCTGCACACATGATGGCCATTATGAGTTTTTGGTCATGCCCTTTGGCCTCACTAATGCTCCTTCCACATTCCAGGCCTTAATGAATAAAATATTTCGACCCTACTTCTGGAAATTAATTCTGGTATTCTTTGATGATATCCTCATCTATAGTAAAACATGGGATGAACATCTCCAACATCTGGATCTTGTCATGCAACTTTTCTCTGACCATCATCTCCATGCCAAGCAGTCTAAATGTGTTTTTGGACAGAAGTAAGTTGAGTATCTCGGGCACATTATCTCAGCACAAGGGGTTCGTGTGGATCCTGCCAAAATCGATGCCATGAACAATTGGCCGCATCCTCAGACACTCAAGATCCTTCGTGGTTTTTTGGGGTTGACTGGCTACTACTACAAGTTTGTCAAGGATTATGGGAAGATTGCAGCTCCATTAACTGCTCTATTGAAAAATGATGCTTTTACATAGACACATGCTGCTCAGTGTGCATTTGACAAACTAAAACAAGCTATGTGTACTACACATGTTCTAGCTATGCCCAATTTTTCCAAGCCCTTCACTATTGAGAGTGATGCTTGCGGCAATGGACTTGGTTTTGTTCTCCTTCAAGATGAACACCCCATTGCGTTCACCAGCAAATCCCTTCCAGGTAAGAATTTAGCTACCTATACCTATGAGAAGGAAATGATGGCTATTTTGCATGCAGTACAGAAGTGGCACCCATACCTATTAGGGAATCATTTCTGCATCAAGACTGATCACCAGAGTCTGAAATATTTTTTGGAACAGCGTGTCTCCTCCTTGACACAACAGAAATGGGATAGCAAACTCATGGGTTATGACTATGATATCACTTACAAGAAGGGTAAAGACAATATTGTGGTAGATGCTCTTTCTCGTACATTTGATGCCCAAGGTTCTCTTTCAGCTATTTCCATGCCTGTTCCAAATTGGTTGCAATCTGTTCAACAGGGTTATGTCAATTAATCTTCCTTATCTCAAATCATCCAATGCTTGACCAACAATCCTTCTACTGTACCACATTACTCTTGGAATGGTTCTCCTCTGAGATACAAGGGTCGTCTGGTGCTTCCCCAGAGCACAGATCTTCAACAGGCTGTCTTCTATGAACTCCATGCTTCTCCATCGGCAAGGCACTTTGGGTTCCTCAAAATGTATGAACAGGCACGGTGTAACTTCTTTTGGAAGGGCATGAAAAGGACAATTCAATAGATGGTGGCCAAATGTGATACCTGCCAGCACAATAAGGGTGAAACAACACTCCTTCTAGGATTGCTCGAACCCTTGCCCATACCTACACGGATTTGGACAGATATTTCTATGGATTTCATTGAAGGGATCCCTAAATCTGGCGGGAAGACAGTGATTCTCGTTGTGGTTGATCGCCTCTCCAAATATAGTCATTTTTGTGCTCTCAGCCATCCCTATACAGCCTCCTCAGTCGCTCAAATTTTCCTGGACCAGATCTTTCGTCTTCATGGCATTCCTTCTTCCATTGTCTCAGATCGTGATGCGACTTTCACCAGTCATTTTTGGACAGAACTATTTCGCCACACTGGCACCAAACTGAAGATGAATTCAGGGTATCACCCATAAACAGATGGCCAGACTGAAATTATCAATAAATGCTTGGAAACGTATCTTCGTTGCTTCACCTCTGAACAACAACATCAGTGAGCAAAGTGGCTCCCTCTCGCTGAATGGTGGTACAATACCTCTTACCACACTGCCTCTAAAATGACCCCATATGAAGCAATCTATGGTCAGGCACCTCCAGTTCTTCTTCCATACACCCCCACCAGTTCACTAGTTCAGGAGGTTGACACAGTCCTTTGAAACCGCGATCATATTCTTCGCATTTTGCGGGACAATATTCACATGGCAAGAAATTGCATGAAGCAACAAGCTGATCAACACCGTTCTGAGTGCACTTTTCAAGTCGGCGATATGGTTTTTCTTCGTCTCCAGCCGTACAAGCAATCCTCCCTGAAACTCAAAGGGCATCATAAGGTCACTCCAAAGTTCTATGGGCCATATTGGATTCTTCAGAAGATTGGGTCCGTTGCTTATAAATTGGAACTTCCTCCTTCTTCCCGCATTCATCCAGACTTTCATGTCTCTTGTCTGAAGAAAGTTCTTGGAACCAACATCAGTGGACAAACGATTTAACCCGAACTAGATAATGAAGGATCCATCCTTTTGGAGCCGACGACCATCCTCTATCGGCACACTCGTCAGCTTCACTCTCGCTCTATCACAGAGGTCTTAATTCAGTGGCACAACATGCAACCAGAGGATGCTACATGGGAACCACTCCTTTAGATTCAACAACAATTTCCACATCTAAAGCTTTGAGGACAAAGCTTTTTTTAAGGGGGAGGGGATGTTAGGAACCCATGTATTTACTTTGTTAGTATATTGTTATTGGACGCATATGCTTTGTAAGTTGTCCCGTAGTATTTGTTGATCAATTGTTTATGTTATTGTTGTTGGCGCATATGCTTTGTAAGTCGCCCGTAGTATTTTTGATCCATAGTTTGTAGTGGCCCATGGTTTTGACCCATAGTATTGGCGCCTAGACTTAGTATATAAGTGTGTTGAGACCTATGAAGGCACCGTGAAGTTATTTGTATTGAGCTTGCCCCCTCGAAGTGGCCTGTGATCAATATAAAAGTGATTTTGAGTTCTGTCATTTCTGCTATTTCGCATATTCTTATTAATTAATTGTTGCAGGTGCATCATAGATGATGATGATGATGATGATGCCGACGACGGTGATGATGATGATGATGATGATGATGAAGATGATGATGATGATGATGACGACGACGATGATGAAGATGATGATGATAATGATGATGATGATGATGAAGGTGATGATGATGATGAGGATGATGTGATGCATATTCGTCATCATCTTCATCATCAACATCATCATCATCATCATCATCTCCATTAGTCTTCATCATCATCATCATCTTCATCATCATCATCATCATCATCATTAGATCATCATGATGAAGATGATGATGATGATGATTAGGATGATGGTGATGATGAGTATGATGAGGATGATGAAGATTCTTATCCTCATCATACTCATCATCACCATCATCCTAATCATCATCATCATCATCATCATCATAATCATCATCATCATCATCGTCATCATCATCATCCGCATCCTCACAATGATGATGATGATGAGGAAGCTGATGATGATGATCATGTTGATGATGATGATGAAGATGATGATGATGTGCTACATATTCCTCCTCCTCCTCCTCATCACCATCATCTCCAAATTAGTCATCATCATCATCATACTCATATTCATCATCATCCACCATCGTCATCATCATCATCCTCATCCTCACAATGATGATGATGATGATGATGAAGTTGTTGATGATGATCATGGTGTTGATGATGATGAAGATAATGATGACGATGATCATTATCATCATTATCATCGTTGTACACATCATCATCATTATCATCGCTGTATACATCATCACTTTATGCAACATTAATATATCTACTATGTATTTAATTATTCTTGATGTAATACATATGTTTCTAATTGAAAATTAAATTAATGTTTTGAAATCAAAATACACAAATTTGTAAATATACCCTTAAACCCCTAAACACCTAGAAGCACTTAAATGCACTTAGGGATTATGGGTTAGAAGAGGTCCTAAACGCCTTTATGGGGGAGGGGCTCTTTATGGGGAGGGGCTCTATGCATAACCCAACACATTTATATCTGTTGGTCAATAAATATAGTGAACATTACCCACCAAACATTACAACGTTCAACAAGGATGCGCATGTGCCAGATGCGCGCACATGCCTCTAGCACGTGCGCATCCCTATTGAACATAAAATTTAGAAAATCACCCGTGTTGTTTCTCCCGCATTGAGGCGCGTGCGCGTACCTGTTGAACATAAAATTTAGAAAATCACCCGCATTCTTTCTCCCACATTTTTTTCCTCATTCGTTGCATTCTCTTCGTTGGTTTCACACACAGTCCGACAAGCATTTACATGGTAGATTGAATTCATACACCATTTGGTGCTTCCTCCACCATTTGGATAAAATACACAACATTTGGGGCTCTATTTGGCTCTTTATATTGATTACACACCTATTGGGCTCTATTTGGATCAATTGAGTGAATACACAACAGTTGGACTCTATTTGGCACCTTGGATTGAATTCTCATGCTACTTGGACACACATGAAATCTTCTTACATATAGTGGACACATCAAAAGAGCATTTGACTATTAGGATATTCCTATACTCCATCCTAGTCCCACCAGTATTTTGATCATTTGCATTTTTAGTCATGCATGCACTTTTAGGGTTTGCATGCATTTGCATGCATTCTAGTCATCAGTCCCAGCACCAAGCCCTCAGTTAGCTAGCCCCCAGAGCTTCCTTCCACTCAGTTTCAGCCCTCCCAGCTTGTCATGTGCCCTCCTTTTACCTACTACATGAGAAGGGCGCCTTTCTCACCTACCAGTCCAGTTTACTTCAGTTAGACACCAGTCTATCCTTGATTTGAGGTCAGGCTAACTCCTCACTGTTGTTATCACTCTGATTGACCTCCGATGAGACATGACTACCTTTTTTGAATCCAGTTAGCTCCTCATGCACCCTCCACTGAGCCTCCTTCATTCAGTTAGTGTCTCCATGTGCCAGTTACATTTAGTTACACCTACCACACTCAGTTAGACTCAGTTTGACTGACGGTTAACAGTTACTTGTGCATTGATGACTCCACAGATGATGAGATAGACTACTAGTTGTGCTCTGATGACACTCTAGTGATCTTTTGATCACTCCATGAAGGCTAATTGGAATTGCCACCTTAGGCATTCGAATCCTCATGCATTGTATTATTTATATGTCCATTTGTGATTAATAATTTAGTGTGTGTGAAGTATTTTTGCTTCTATCCATGTTCTACTGTATTATTATTCTGTTGCTCATTATACTGCATAGGCCATTCTTCTTCTATTTTCTTGCTTAATCAATTACTTTCTTGTGAGGTATACATCATCTCTTAGATCTGCTGTGAGGATTTTCACATTGACATTTGAAGCGAATAGCAATCATAATCCTTGAGGTATGGTGATAATTTTATTATCTTGTTAAATGTAATTTAGTCTTCATTCACTTGTTTGAATGGCATCTATTTCGATTTTTCCTCATGAATTGTAGGATAGATCTATTTTGGTCTTATTAATATTCAACATATATAGTAAAAACATCTTACCAAAAAAAACTACAACATGCACCAAGCAATGCTTTAAACCTTTCATGAAGATAATAAAACAAAATTACTTGCATCACCACCAATAACATTTCATAATCACATTCCTCCATCTAGTAGACAAACATTTGTTGAATTCCTCATGGTTTCACTACAACAACTCACACAAACATCTAAACAATTGAAAACTCTTAGTATTTTGGGGCTATTTTATCTCATCCATACCATGAAAATGAAGTGATATGAGCTTTTCCCTTGTAGGGAATTTTCTCCTACTAACATCCCATACCACCATCCAATACCATCCTATTGAGTTCCTAGAGGTGATGTTGTAGCTTTATATGTAGGGCATTCCCAATAGATTTTAAGATTATATATGAAAACATTCTCACTATCTATGTTGTACATAATCAATTGCTACTTCGAGCTTTAATAATCATGCACATCGAGTTTTAATATCTTGTTTGTTGTTCATTCTTGTAGGGGTCATATTTTCGCTTTTCCAAAAAATGCATTGAATATGGGAAACAGACGTAATAATAAAATAAATTCTAGAAGGACCTAGCTACCCCCCAAAAAAATCCATGAGATAAGAGAAAATGCTAGGTTGTACATGCAAAACCGTAGAAATCAAAATGTTAGTGCCTTATATCCATCAACAAGCAATGACGAAGTGTTTGAAGTTAATCAAATCTTTCCTGATGTCGAGTATGAAGGGATTGATGTTGAACAAGTTCTTAACTGGAAACCACCCCAAGAAGAGCACCCACTTGGCAAACACACTCCATTGCAGGACCAATTTGTGAACGAAGGGCCACAACACACCGTTGACGAGACTCGTACTTCCTTGCCGACTCCCTTGCCTCGACTATCAACCGAACGACGAAGAACTCCCAGACGTATTCATGTGGATGAAAGTTCATTTTCGGGACTTGAAGGTAAGATGTCCAAACACACTATTGATTTCCATTCTAGCAAGATAATGAAAGATTTTTTTAATCCAAAAGCCATGCAACAAAATGTCAATTGTTTCTTGCTTTGTTAAAATCACATTGTCTAGCTGATGTTAGGAGAATTTTGGCCATAAAGGTAGTTATAAGTTCAGAGGCCAACAATCATGTTGTTAGAAATCTACAATCTGCATTTAATTTGATTGGAAAAAATTCTCATACAAAATATTTTAATGCAGCCCGTCATGTACTGTCAGAATCCATTGTAGAAAAATCCACAAGGAAACGTCGCCTACTATCACACACATGTAAAATCTTTAAAGTAGATAGAAAGACTCTTCAAAAGTATTCTGCCATTAGAGAAAAACTTGAGACCCCATGCCAAAAAGATTGTTGGGCCTTTGTTGGTAGGTTACCTCATTCAGACATGAAGCTCATTGATGTTGTTAAAGAACTAGTGCAAAATTTTTGGCATGATAACACTAGACCGTCATCAAATCAAAGAGATGTTTTATGTTAGAAAAACAGGATCGCAAAGCAATAACAATAAACATAAATGCAAATATAATCACACATACACATTACAAGAGAGACACAGATATATCGTGGTTCACCCAACTTGGGCTACGTCCACACTGAATTTTCCAGTCCTTATTATTATTACCATCCAGCAAGGTGAAGGGATACAACCTGCAGCACAACCGCTGCACTTCCTCTTCTTTGTTTCACAGTCTCTCTCTTGATCTTAGAGATCTTTACAATGCATAAAACCTAATACATCATCATCCCTAGCCGTATTACAATGTCTTTATTTTATAAGGGAAATACAATGGGAAAATACCACGGGATACCCAAAACCATGGGCCCGCAAAACGGCTGGCAAAAACAGCCCCAAAAATTTTCTTCGGGGGCGTTACCGCCGAACCCCCATTTCTTGGGGGCGCTGCCCCCGAACCCCCACTGGGGGACCGCTGGCCTCCAGACCCCCCAGCCAGGGGGGATGGTCCCCCTTGGAACCCCGTGGGGGGGTGATGCCCCCCCACACCCCCCTGCTGGGGTGACTGTACAGTCCACCTACATATCATATAAAACTAGGGTACAAACACGGCTGATACAATATCATCTATGAGACTAGAAGATATGGCTCCACAACCAACATTTTAAAGTTGAGAAAAGGTGTTAGGGGGGGTGAACCCCATGTCAAGCACTTCCTTGACATGACACAAACAAAACTCTATGAGGGGTTCAAGAATGAGCACACATAATTGAACTTGGGCCAAAGGTCCTTCGAAAAATGAAAACCCTGGTATGTTAGAATTGCATTGATCGCAATACATGTTGTTGTATATACCATGTAGAATTTGAGTACTATTATGATACATATAGACATATTATTTGAGGTTTGCATACTAACATTATGCAGGATTACCTTTCGTTACAACCACTAAATGCATCCAGAGAATTTATACATAGCCTAATGTGTTGAAGGCCTGAAGGACAAAAATATTATAAAAGATCATGTTTATATGGGACATGTTCCAGTTGCAGTGGATTTGAATTATTGAGCCGCTGCATCCATACAACCGCGGAGCTCGAATTTGGGAGGATGCCAGTAGAAATGCAGAACTTTCAGTACATAACATATCAAGTAGATAGTTCGAAGGAAAGAAAAATAATTGCATTGGTGAAGTCACATGTAATCTAAGTTTGCATGCTTTCATACTATATATGTTGAATTTCTACATATATGTTCAGATTGGAAATGTCATGTTGTATTAATGCCCTTAGTTTTGTGGCACCAGGTACAAATTTGCAAATTCATGAAGGAATTCTATGAAAAGACCGAGCATTATGTACAACACGTCCATGTAGCACGATGGCAGGATGAACAATACAGATAGTGTAGAGACACCTTTCCCAAGGGCACAATATTGTCGGTTGTGGACTTTGTAGAAAAATACACCCTATAGCCACATAATGAGATTCAAATTCAATACTACCATTCAGACCAAGTTAGCACAATGGTCCATATCATGTACAGGCATGCATGAGAGAGCAGCAACAACATGAGGATAATATTGAAAGAGACCAACTTTTACATCAGTGACGATAGGTGCCTTATGTACAACATTGCTTCAAAATTTTCTATGATCAGCTGAAGGAGAGAGGTATACAGATGGATCAGCATTGGATATGGTTAGATGGTTGTTCAGGCCAGTTAAAAAATGCACATGTTTTCCAGTGGTTGAGTATTTTGGACAATACTTACGATGTGCTGCATGTATGGAACTATTTTGAGACCGGGCATGGAAAGGGAGAGCACAACGGGTCTGGAGCATGTCTCAAAAATGCCCTACGAAAGGAGGAGATGAGGTGCATGGGAGGCCCTCATATTCGGAATGCCGAATCCATAGTTCGATGGTGCAAAGAAAAAATGTCAGATTGAACAACGGAGCAACACATACCAACAAGTAGAGGACATGTTGTCAAAAATTTCTGGAATGTAGTTGATATAGATCGATCGCGTTCTTATAGTTGCAGTACTATGCAAGGAACTCATGGATTTCATTCGGTTCAAAGCTCAAACAACCCCTTATTTGAAATATGGATGCGAAAACTTGCTTGCTTTTGTGGGTCTTGCAACATTTGTGAGTAGGATGAGTGCGAATCAATGGATTGGGTTGATGAATGGGATCATGTATCACTTGCAGTGGACCCACTTGCAGTTGCTGAAACAATCCAGTTAGAGGAAGGCCAGTCCTCTATTTCGAATGAATATGATCATATATCTAATCTTGTACAACCAGGTAATCATTTTTGCATGCATATCCTGTTTTCATCCTTGTTTTTGTAATTATCCAAGTTATCAAACCACTACTTGTTGGAATATGACCTTAAAATGCATATTTGTAGGACACATCTACGCAGTTGTCACCCCGACAGACAGTGCAATTGGGATGAATTATTGGTTGGCATGATGCATCTAGGGGAAGCAAACCCTCCTCGCATCATTAACAGATAGTGAAGGCATTACCTTTCCGACTGCATCAATGGTTGTTTAGGGGAAATATCTTACAATGGATGGAAGGGACCAAAGAGAAATGGCCACACATACACAGATTATAGACCAGGGTCACGGGTGTATCACTTTACGCACTTGATCGTGGGTACAAACATCCAACTACAGACAATGTCAATGAAGTCATCAAACAAGGTACACTACTTACTACCTCATGCAGAGCATGAGAGGTTGTTCGAGACAATAAAAAATCGAGAGGATCCAAAAGGCCTAATTGACTGAGGTACATAGTATAGCCATTTGATTGTTTATTCATGCACAATTAATGTTATTCATGTTAGATAGTTTATTTGATATCGTTATCTTATATCGTTTATTTGATGTCTGAGTTATGATTAAGTTATGATTTATATCCATGTGATTGTTTATTCATGCATGATTAACCGTAGAAGCACTAATGTAACCCTACAAACATAATCTAGCCCTAGAAATGCTAGAAAGCTAAACTAACCCTAGAAACACTAATCTAACCCTCATAAACTAATATAGAATCCTAGAAACATAATCTATCCGTAGAAATACTAGAAAGCTAAACGAACCCTAGAAACACTAATCTAACCCTCAGAAACTAATCTAGAATCCTAGTAACCTAACGTAGCCCTAATAACCTAATCTAGCCCTAGAATCCGTGACCCAACACACGTACCCTCAATAGGGGGTATTTGGACTACAAGTGGGATATGATCACTATTAGAAGGGTTTGTCACGTCACACAAGTACACCACTAGAGAAAACAACTTATACAATCCAAGTCTACATGTCTATCTTGGAATTTCGATCCTCAAACCCTAGATCTTACCAAGATGCCCACAGCACCCAAATCTGGATAGTGCCCCCATTTTCTCTACCACTCTATCCATTTGAAGCTTTAGGAATTGTTTCAATATTGGTCTAGTACTTGGATGAATATGAGGATCATTTGGGAGCTATGATTGAGTAGCACTAACATGTTCATGAGGATCATTTGGGAGCTATGATTGAGTAGCACTAACATGTTCATCATTGTCACCCAATGGTTGGACATGTCCTTGAGAGAGGCTTTAGACCTACCTCACCCATGTTAATGCTTGAGCTTTTGGAGGTCCCTCATCACCATCTCCATCATCATCTTCATCATCACCATCACCATCTCCATCATCATCACCATCTTCATCATCATCATCACCATCTTCAACATCATTATCATCTGTAGGTCCCTCATCATAGTGTCCCTCATCATCACCATCTTCATCATCACGATCACCATCACCATCATCATCAACATCTTCATCATCATCACCATCATCAAAATCATCACCACAAGTGCCCAGTGGATGATTTTCCAAAGTTGGCCCCCGTGTGCAAAAATTGCACACTCCCTCATTGAGCAAAACCTTACTTTCCAAGATGGACGTACAAGATGACACCGGGGCCACTGGACCGGAGGGGAGGGGCACTTATAGAATAATCCCCAGTGTCATCTTGTATGTCCATATTCGAAACTAGGGTTTTGCTCTATGAGGGAGTGTGCAATTTTTGCACACGGGGGCCTACTTTGGAAAATCATCCACCGGGCACCTATGGTTAGCGTTCCCGGCTGGAACCCACCTAGACACACTTGCGTCACTCCCCAGAACCCGGTTTTGTTGCACGGTTGGAGTTCCATGCCCCCGACAGGTATCCAACAGGTGTCCCTGAAGGCCTTCTGGATGTGAGATGGAACAAGCCATAGAATGAAGAATGTGGCTCGGATTGACGAACCGTCGACTCCGTTGGAATTAGGACGCTAGGATTTGTTAAGATTCAATACGCTAAGACAAAAATTATCAACATTACATTCCATTTCACAACAATAACATATACAAGATCACTGAAAGAACAATAAGCACAGCATAAACAAAAGAGACACAGATTTATCTTGGGAAACCATCATGGGGAAGAAAACCCAGCAAAGCTTCCTCAATATAGATGACCAACAATATAGAGATGTAAGCCACAAGCATGATGTTAGGAACCCATGTCTTTACTTTCTTAGTATATTGTTTTTGGACGCATATGCTTTGTAAGTCGTCCCGTAGTATTTGTTGATCAATAGTTTGTGTTATTGTTGTTGGCGCATATGCTTTGTAAGTCTCTTGTAGTATTGTTGATCCATAGTTTGTAGCGGCCCATGGTTTTGACCCATAGTATTGGTGCCTAGACTTAGTATATAAGTGTGTGTTGAGGCCTATGAAGTCACCGTGAAGTTATTTGTATTGAGCTTGCTCAAAGGAGGTTGCTCCCTCGAAGTGTCCTGCGATCAATATAAAAGTGATTCTGAGTTCTATCATTTCTGCTATTTTGCATATTCTTATTAATTAATTATTGCAGGTGCATCACATCACTCCTCCTCCATAGCAGATCTCTCTCTCTCACTTATTCGCCTTTCACAAGTGAGTGCAATGTGTGTTAAATGAGGAACACACTTCCTCTATTTATACACAACTCCGACTTGTATTTTATATTAACTAGGTCGGCCCCAACTTAACCATTGGGTTAAACACCCCATTACAACTGACTGGGCCGACCCCTCTAGGGTGATCTAATAACCCTTTGACCCACATAACACATACAGGGCCGACCCCCATTAGGGAAGTCTAATAACCCAAGTTACCACATTCCAACGGAGGAATAAACATCTCCGGATATATAATAAGGTCTTCACGGAGGAATGAAACATCTTCGGAATAATAAAGTACAAATATAATATTCTTTGAAGTTACAATATTTCAACAGGATTGTGCTAGGGGTGCCCCTCTCCTCCGATCCGGTGGCCTCGGTGTCATCTTGTACATCCATCTTGGAAACTAGGGTTTTGCTCAGTGAGGGAGTGTGCAATTTTTGCACACGGGGGCCAATGTTGGAAAATCATCCATTGGGCACCTGTGGCTAGCATTCCTAGATGGAACCCACCTAGACACACTTGCATGACTCCCTGGAACCCAGTTTTGTTACACGGTTGGAGTTCCATGCCCCTGATAGGTATCCAATAGGTGTCCCTGAAGGCCTTCTGGATGCGAGACGGAGCGAGCCATAGAATGAAGAGCATGGCTCGGATCGACAAACCGTCAACTCCATTGGACTCAGGATGTCGGGATTGTGCTAGGGGTGCCCCTCCCCTTCGGTCCGGTGGCCCCAGTGTCATCTTGTACGTCCATCTTGGAAACTAGGGTTTTGCTCAATGAGGGAGTGTGCAATTTTTGCACATAGGGGCCAACTTTGGAAAATCATCCACCGGGCACCTATGGCTAGCGTTCTTAGCTGGAACCCGCCTAGACACACTTGCGTGACTCCTTGAAACCCG
This sequence comes from Larix kaempferi, assembly GCA_027924585.1. Taxonomy (NCBI): domain Eukaryota; kingdom Viridiplantae; phylum Streptophyta; class Pinopsida; order Pinales; family Pinaceae; genus Larix; species Larix kaempferi. The sequence continues at coordinate 5,872,228 of BSBM01000011.1, forward strand.
GTTTTGTTGCACGGTTGGAGTTCCATGCCCCCGGTAGGTATCCAGCAGGTGTCCCTGAAGGCCTTCTGGATGCGAGACATAGCGAGCCATAGAATGAAGACCATGGCTCGGATCGACGAACCGCCGACTCCGTTGGATTCAGGACGCCGGGATTGTGCTAGGTGCACCCCTCCCCTCTAGTCCGGTGGCCCCAGTTTAATCTTGTACGTCCATCTTGGAAACTAGGTTTTTCTTCTGTGAGGGAGTGTGCAATTTTTGCACACGGGGGCCAACTTTGGAAAATCATCCACCGAGCACTTGTGGTGATAGTGATGATGATGGTGATGATGATGAAGACATTGATGATGATGGTGATGGTGATGGTGATGGTGATGGTGATGGTGATGGTGATGATGATGGACACGGTGATGAAGGACCTACAGATGATAGTGTTGATGAAGATGGTGATGATGATGACGAAGATGGTGATGATGATGGAGATGGTGATGGTGATGATGAAGATGGTGATGGTGATGGTGATGAATATGGTGATGATGATGAAGATGGTAACGTTGATGATGATGGTACTGGTGGTGAGGTTGATAGTGATGGTGATGGTGATGATGGAGATGGTGATGGTTCTGTCTCGCATCCAAAAGATGGAGATGGTGATGATGATGAAGATGGTGATGATGATGAAGATGGTGACGTTGATGATGATGGTGATGGTGGTGAAGTTGATGGTCATGGTGATGGTGATGATGATGAAGATGGTGATGATGATGAAAGAATTGATGATGATGGCAATAGTGATAAAGATGATGACAATGATGATGAAGATGGTGATGATGATGGACACAGTGATGAGGGTCCTACAGATGAGCATGATGATGAAGATGGTGATGGTGATGATGGAGATGGTGATGGTTCCATCTCGCATCCAAAAGATGGAGATGGTGATGATGATGACGAAGATGGTGATGATGATGGAGATGGTGATGGTGATGATGAAGATGGTGATGGTTCAGTCTCGCATCAAAATATGGAGATGGTGATGGTGATGAAGATGGTGATGATGATGAAGATGGTGACGTTGATGATGATGGTGATGGTGGTGAAGTTGATGGTCATGATGATGGTGATGATGAAGATGGTGATGATGATGATGATGATGGTGATGATGATGAAGATGGTGACGTTGATGATGATGGTGATGGTGGTGAAGTTGATGGTGATGTTGATGGTGATGATGATGAAGATGGTGATGATGATGAAGGCATTGATGATGATGGCGATAGTGATGAAGATGATGAAAATGATGATAAAGATGGTGATGATGATGGACATGGGGATGAGGGACCTACAGATGACCATGATGATGGTGATGGTGGTGAGGTGATGATGAAGATGGTGATGGTTCTGTTTCGCATCCAAAAGATGGAGATGGTGATGGTGATGAAGATGGTGATGATGATGAAGATGGTGACGTTGATGATGATGGTGATGGTGGTGAGGTTGATGGTGATGGTGATGGTGATGGTTCCATCTTGCATCCAAAAGATGGAGATGGTGGTGATGATGAAGATGGTGACGTTGATGATGATGGTGATGGTGGTGAGGTTGATGGTGATGGTGATGGTGATGGTTCCATATCGCATCCAAAAGATGGAGATGGTGATGATGATGAAGATGGTGATGTTGATGATGATGGTGATGGTGGTGAATTTGATGGTCATGGTGATGGTCATGATGATGAATATGGTGATGATGATGAAGGCATTGATGATGATGGCGATAGTGATGAAGATGATGACAATGATGATGATGGTGATGATGATGATGGACATGGTGATGAGGGACCTACAGATGACCATGATGATGAAGATGGTGATGATGATGGACACGGTGATGAGGATCCTACAGATGACCATGATGATGAAGATGGTGATGATGATGGTGATGGTGGTGAGGTTGATGGTGATGGTGATGGTGATGATGGAGATGGTGATGGTTCCGTCTCACATCCAAAAGATGGAGATGTTGATGATGATGACGAAGATGGTGATGATGATGGAGATGGTGATGGTGATGGTTCCGTCTCGCATCCAAAAGATGGAGATGGTGATGGTGATGAAGATGGTGATGATGATGAAGATGGTGACGTTGATGATGATGGTGATGGTGGTGAAGTTGATGGTCATGGTGTTGGTGATGATGAAGATGGTGATGATGATGATGATGATGGTGATGATGATGAATATGGTGATGTTGATGATGATGGTGATGGTGGTGAGGTTGATGGTGATGGTGATGGTGATGGTGATGATGATGAAGATGGTGATGATGATGAAGGCATTGATGATGATGGCGATAGTGATGAAGATAATGACAATGATGATGAAGATGGTGATGATGATGGAAATAGTGATGAGGGACCTACAGATGACCATGATGATGGTGTTGGTGATGCTGATGGTGGTGAGGTGATGATAAAGATGGTGACGGTGATGAAGATGGTGACGTTGATGATGATGGTGATGGTGGTGATGGTGATGGTGATGGTGATGGTGATGGTGATGGTGATGGTGATGGTGGTGAGGTTGATGGTGATGGTGATGGTGATGATGGAGATGGTGATGGTTCCGTCTTGCATCCAAAAGATGGAGATGGTGATGATGATGAATATGGTGATGATGATGAAGATGGTGACGTTGATGACGATGGTGATGGTGGTGAAGTTGATGGTCATGGTGATGGTGATGATGATGAAGGCGTTGATGAAGATGGCGATGGTGATGAAGATGATGATGAAGATGATGATGAAGATGATGAAGGCATTGGAGAATTTATTTATATCCAATGTATTTGACTCTAAGAACCTCTCACGTGTGATTATAAAAAAATCAAGATTCCCTCAACCCCCAAACATGCCCTTTCAAAGAATTTTGTATCTTTGAGTGTGGTATGGGTGCCAACATGAGGTTTTGTCTACGAAGGATGGATCTTGACAATGAGGTTCATATGACTCCAATGAATCTTCCATGGATCATGGGGTAAAATGATCTCTCAAGTATTATTGCATGTGAACTTGCACGTACCAAGCTATAGCAAGTCTTTCACAGGAGTGGATTTGTCTATGTGAATAGATAAGTGAAAAGCTTTTAGCAACAAGACCTATCAATTTTAACTTGGAAGTATGGGATATGTTCAAAGTGGGATTGAGAGGATTGATGGTGATTGTAGTAATGGGCATGGTATTGGTGAGAATGATGTCATGATAGTGGAATTAAACATTAATATGGTGACCCTAGAGCTTGGATCGTAGACTAGAAACACGAGAGCCTACCCTAAGAACCCTAGTTGCTAGCATAAACCCTAGTTTGTATTCTAATCACAATGAAACCCTTTTATGTAGCCTAAGATCTAGCCCTAAATTATAATACATGTAAAGATTAAATCATTTTCATTGTACATATATATTCATGTGCATACATATGAATCCAAATAACTATACACAGATATGCATAGTTTCTCATCTATATAGCAAGGGTGCATACAACTAGAAAACCGTTGTACCTAGCACCGGATACCTAATTTAGAAATGCAATGGTTTGAAATTGGTTGCACCATGAAGATTTTTATATGGTGGATATGCACACCTATGGAAACCTTCTCAATGGATGGAAAACCTAATATTATCATAACATTAGTAAAGCTTACTCCAACATGTAGTAATGCTTACATGTTATAGTGTTGATGGCGCACTAATGGATGCATGCAACTTGATGAGGGTGTATTTGTGACTCCATTGATGTAATGCACTTGTCCTGAATGTCTTTAACAAGTGTCTGAGTGTCCAAAAGATGAATTATGATGTCCTAATACCCCTCTATCCCTTCCAGACAAAATTTGACAAAATTTAGGGTATTGGGGGTAACAAGTTGGTGTGTTGAGGTGGATATAGCCTAAAAAATACACCTTATAATAGTCATTTATTGTAATGTCAACTATACATGTGTTTAAGTCAACGTGTCTACATAAAATTAGATCGCTATCACATAATGATAAATTAAGGAAGTCCTAATTGTAAATTGTAGTGGATGTGATGGTCATCAAATCAAAGGTGGCTATATCTGTGAGTGAGAATTAATGAGCTAGCTATACATCATGCTCAAGGTTGTCCTATTTGTATGGTGACAATTGATTAAGAAATGATTCCATAACTTGGTTATTAATTTGTTGCATGATCTTAAGTGGACAAAATGGTAAAAATAAATACTAGTGATGACATTTCAGTATGTAGAGTATGGACATTTTGGATCTCATTATGTAGAGCTATTAAAAATCATGTTGGATCTCATTTTAACCTTTTGACGACAATGGAAATTTTCTATTTTTAAGTATTGTTTTCCTAGTACTCAAGTTCCAAATATATATCTTATGTGCCATGAGGTGTGATTTGTCCATCCATTTATTCTGTTTTTTTTAGATTAATTCTCACACATGATTTTGTTTGAGTTAGTCTATGTTTACAATGTTTTCTTAACATAGATACCATTAGAAGCTTTTAAATGTGGAAAGATAAACCAAGCTGAACTATGATATCTTCTCTTCTAAGATCTAGGTAAAACCCAAATTTACACATCACATCATGATACACACAACATGAGACAACCACATTAGACAACGAGATATATAAATCACATTACTGAAAATCCATGTACATCGAGACTACAAAACTCATCCAAATATATACAATTTCTGGCGAATAGTGGAACATGGTTCCCAATATACGTATAATGGAAACTCATGCCCTACACAAAATGCGACAACTCATGCCGTAGATACAAAATACATGGAAACTCATGCCATAGATACAAAGTACATCAAAACTGGTGCACAAAAGTGCCACATCGTGGCTAATGTACATAACACGTGGCCTGTCAAGCATTGTGACCACCGCCGTCACTCCCAGGTGCAGATCCAAAGTCAATCTTCCTACTCTTTGAGCTACCGGTGCCTCGGGTCTTGCTCCGTCTAGGACTAGACCGTCTCTCCGGGCTTTGGAATAAATGATATAAGATACAATTTTCAAGCATTTGAAACATTTACCACATTTATAAAACAAATGTAGAATTCGAATCTTAAATAAATCACCTCTGACATGAGTGGGAAACGTTGGACAGGTGTCTTGGATCTGCGGAGCCTCTCAGCAATTCCAACCTACAACATTTACAACAATCATTTCATTGAAAAGTCATAATTGCTTAAATTAATTTTTGTTAATGCATCAAAATATTTTCATAAATTAGCTTGATTATCACCGTGAACACCTCCAACAATGAACATGGCTAGGCTTCTGGGCTAGCAGGTGGAGCAGATGGTTGGACAACTAGCTCCGATGCAGTGATGGGGGGGGCGTAGATGTAGTGGCATCCACTATAGGTGCAACCACTGGAGATACTGATGAGGATATTGGAAGAGTAGATGCCATAATAGTGGCGGGAAGTGGGGATGATATGGTGGGAGAAGACACGCTGGTATGGGGTGGAGGAGGACCATGTGGACGATGAACCCCTGCCGGTTGTAGGATAGAGGGTATCTAACGAAAAGGGCTAGGGGGGATGTTGAGGGATGGTGCAATGGGAGGGCAGTCCTGCATGGAGGGAGGAGGATGGACAAATGGGAGGTTGTGGACGAAGAAAGGAAGGTGGAAGGAAGGTGGGGAGTGGATGAATGGGGGAGGATGGATAGACATGGGGGCATGGATAAATTGGGGAGGATGTATGGACATGGGGGGGGGGTGAGTGGGGGAGGATGGATGGAGGGAGGAGTATGGCCGGAGAGGGGGTGCTGGATGGAAGGGAGGGGATGGATGTAGGGAGGGGTCTAGATGGAAGCGAGGGAGGGGACTCATGGGATAGGGTTGATACATAGTACTAAAATGGGGAGACGCAGCTATTGGTGGCACCTACATATACATTTGTAATATCACAATTTAGTAAACAAACAATAAATTAAACCATAGTAAGTCATAACAAATCAAATTAAAAGCATGCTTATAACTACACATTGTACCTGCATATATGGTGATGTGCCAATCCCTGGTGGCGGTGGTTGATCACCATAGTCACGGAACACCTATGGAAAACAAAATGCATGCATGTTATGAACATGTTAAACAAGTCATTATCTAGGAAATCAAGATATTCAAAAACATTGTACGAACTATCAATGTGTATGCCATAAATATAAATACTTACTAATATAAATGACATAAGTAATAACAATATTGTCTCAGGTACTGAAAATACCTCCGCGTGGGGTGCCGCAATTTCAGATGCAGCTGCCATTGCTACATCTAGGTTGGGAGATCCTACGTTCTCCCATATTCGTGTATCATCTCTGAGTAACTGTACATTGAAATAATAGTTTAAGTCAAACAAAATACTTTAAAAATACTTTACAAGTTATAAAGGGATGATTGAAAACACATTAAAAAAATCGATGACCTGATCCTTATAATAGCCCTCGATTGGGCCAGGGCAAGTGTGCCCGCAATGGGGACAAAGATGTGGCATTGTCCCTGTGGAACTGGAATGCCTAGCATGGCTACCATCGGTCACGGGTCTATCCTGGCCCTATTGTGAAGGCCCTGCACCTGGATCTCTATCAAGGTCACCTGACCTCTCCACTGTAGTCGCTACTACAAAGGAGGTGTGTCTGAGGAGTCCACATGCAACATTCCTCATTACCATCTCGATCTGATCAAGCTTGTGGGGAAACTGAGGTGGCTAGGTAGAGGGGTTGGGGTCACGCCTCGGAGCTAGTGGCACTCTCAATGTGTTCCTCCTGGAAGCAATTCGATCTTGGGAAGAGCCACGCCCAACACCCTGGAACTCGGTTATGTCAAAATAGTTGACATGTAAATCAAGGCAAAAATCAGCCCAAATTTGGTGAAGGAAGTACTGTGGAAACTCCCTATTATTGCAAGGAGATTTAGTGCACACCATGAACCACCTCTGCATCCAATTGTCCCTCCACGGTTGGTAATGAAACCAATCCATGCAGACACGTGGCTTTGTAATGTTCGGTGGTTGGCTTGTTTTGGGATCGGTGAACATACTATATAATTGAGCTTTTGTAATGTTCAAATCTTTTATTGCTTCCTTGGAGATTCCCGTAGAGTAGTACTCCCGCATCCTAGCTCTAAATTGAGTCATGTCAGTCAATTGCTGGTGTGCATGGATGAGGGAGTCAAATGAGTTCTCAATTGATGTGGCAAGAGACAATCAAGATGGTTTCCCTGAGTTTCTAAGTTTGCGAGTGTGAACTCGCATTTCATTTACATAATGGTTCAGGTCATCTTGTTGAAAATTGGGTTGGGGGTTTTTGTTTTGTTCGGCATTTGGATTGTGTTCATGGTTTTCTTCGGCATTGGGTCCAAGGTTTGGGTTTTCTTATGTTCGACTAGACTTGGAGTTAACATCTTTTTCACTCATTGTCTCAGTTTACAATCTGCAAAATAAAATTGGTTCATTGTTTTCAAAATTTGGGAATTATTTACAATTAAATAAACAAAAAAAATACAAAAATTGACACAAATAATGGATAAAATGAAAAAAAACGTGATATTTACCTATTAATCGAAGTGTTGATGAGTTTGTGGGTGTTGTTGGGTGGCTTTAGATTTTATTTGGCCTCCTTTGGTGGTTGAATCGACGCGCACACGGAGGAGGAGGACGCGCTCGGCCAAATGGAAGAATGAGAAATTGTGTTCTATTTTTTTTTTAATAGAGGCGCGTGCGCGCCACGGTTGTGTGCACGCACCAGGGATGCGCACGCACCAGGGACGCGCATGCGCCTCAGTTCAGTACCGAACCTAGCGGCGCGTGCGCATTGCCTTAGGTGCGTATGTGCCATTTTGATTTTCCGCTAGTGCACCCCCATTGCAACGAAAATGGGGACCATCTTCGTGCGCCCACCCTGAAACTATAGACTTATATATATATATTACCACCTCAAAATAGGGCAACTTATCCGCATTACACAGAGATGGAAATTATTTCGATCTTTCACCTTTTACATAGCTTGGGCTCTTAATACATTTCACGACTATGAGCTTTGTTAATAATAAAATTAACACCCTTAACCAAGTGAAGGAAGAAGCATATTTTTACTATGCACCCGCAACATGAAGATGAAAGACAATTACAGAAGATAACAATCCTCTGTGATCTAATCACTACTTCCATAACTGGAAGGATTGAGTGAAGAAAGAAAAATCCTAAAGAGACAAGGTTCAATGATTGAACTGCTCAATTGAAGGCTCAAATCTAGTCTCCATCAGTCAACAGTGAGAAGAAATGCACAAGATTGCATTAATTGTGCTTGAGAATCCTAAATTTGTGAGAAAATCCTAAATTACTATGGAAGTGGGTTTTTGTGAGAAATCAATCAAAAAACAAGAAAAGGGACAATCCCACATTGAAAAGAGGAACTTGAGAGCCCATTTCCCAATGCTATAAAACAAAGGAATTTGGGGCATGGTAGAGGAGGAAAAAGGAAGAGAAAAGGAATGCTAGAGAGATTTGAAGGAGTAGAAAGCTCATCTTCATCAAAATCAAGGGTGCAGAAGGATAGGTCAAAGCAAGGGAGGATGGATGCATCTCAAGCATGATTGATTGTAAGTATCTTTTCTTCATTTCTATTAATGAAATGATTCAATTTTCCTTCCATTTAAGAGTTTGAGTTTTTCTTATCATGTTTAGTTTGAAATCTAAAATGGATAAGATGTTAATTAATTTTAGTTAATTGTTTCCTATCTGACATTGGAACTCACAATTTGATAGTAATATAGCATGTTTAATGTAGACACATCCCTACCTTAAAAGCTATTATCAGATTGACGACCATACTTGGGAATTTTCTTGAAAATTTCTTCATATTTTGGTGTTCTAACCTTTCATATATACACCAAGTCAACTTTAAGATCCCTTCAAGAACTTATGTTTCAGGTCTAGAGGCCCCAAAATATCCTAGATCCACTCTTAAACTCCCAAAATCCTTCAAAACTTAGCTGAGATCTCAAATTTTCTTGCTTTAGAAGGTTGGTGCACTCCCTCTATGTACACAGAATGCCCAAGGTTACCTAGATCACCCTGTACACTAGCAAAGTGAGCCACTGGCTCACCTTTCCTGTGTACTAACAACGCCAGCCCACTGTTGGTGCTCTGCTCTGTTCTGGAAACTTTGTCGATCGATTTTTGAGTTTTTGAAGCATAGTTCTTCATCCTTGTATTGGTTTTTGTGATTTTTTCTTTATGGGTGGGCTTAGGAACCCCTTAGATTAGAATTTAAACCTCATTTGGATCCTCCTTTGCTCAAGATTTGGAATATTTTTAAAGAATTTTAAAGCTTTCTTGATTCAAATTTGCAAATATTGCTAGAACTAGCTTTGAGATTTCACGTTTTAGGGCCACATTTAGGATTCATTTTTGTACTTGTAGACCTGAACATTGATTTAAGCCATGTTAAGATAAGTTTACTACTAATTAAGAAGAATTTTGGAGGGTTTGGTTTGAGATCTTCAGATTTGGGATTTCCCTTCCAAAAACCTATAGAAATGGATTATATTGACATTTCTTTCAATTTTTTCTTACAATTTGTGGTATATCCATTTTCTTAATACCATATTTTTCTTTTTGATGCCTTATTGGATAGGATTAGGACTTATCTTTAAATAATTTTGATTCATTTCATAGTTTGCAAATAGTGAAAATTGAAAAAAAATAAAAAATATTTGTTTAAAGAACCTTTAGGCCCTTTAATTTTTTACTCTCATACACATGCTCATATGAAACTTGGAACCAAATCCCAATTATGACATTTGAAAAGATCACTTTAACACATTTTGCATTGAAAAAAAAAAAAAAACATTACACTTTGAGAAATGTTGAAAACAATTTCCCTCCAAAACTGAAAACAAAACTTTAATTAGTCACATTTTGTTTTGGATTTGCAATATTTCATCATTTTCATGCACAATTGGAGAAATTTGTAGCTTTATATCTCAATTTTCTTGTGATATGTTGTGTCTGATCCACCGTATCCTCTTCACTTGGGCCTTCGCACGATCTTGTGAATGAAAAAGTGGATCTCAAGTGTAATAGTCTAGGATTTGATTTTTCAAGCATCTTATTTTCGAGCCACCGCATCCTCTTCACTTGGGCCTTCATGCAATATTGTGAATGAGAAAATGGATCTCAAGTGTAATAGAGTAGATTTAAATTTTTAGATACAGTTCTTGTGCCGCCGTATCCTCTTCACTTGGGCCTTGTGGCGATATTGTGAACGAGAAAGTGGATCTCAAGTGTAACAATCTAGAATTTAATTCATAAGCATTTCAAAGGGCTCCACATATCCTCTTTGCTTGCAGTTTAGTGTGGACCTGCAAATGAGAAACATAGATCCCCCATGTAATAGAATTAGATTCATTTTCACTAAGATATTTGCTTGGCTTACATTGATTTTTGAAAATTAGTTATTATCCATATTTCAGAAGAACTGTTCTTAAATATCAGAAATCTACCAAAGAATTTTGCATGTTTGAAAGGCACACATGAACCTCTAACTTTTCATTAGTTTAGAACATTCATTGAATTGAAAGGTGGAGTAGTGAGCATATTGCATTGTTTGGTTCATATTTTTTGAGTCAACACACCACCAGTTTCACATCCACTCCTGAAAATAAGCAAACTACCCTTAAAATTGGCACTTAATCTCAAACTAACCAAGATTTGATGTTTCATATCACCAAAAAGTTTAGGTTAGTGCCCTAGATTAGGTTTGGAGAGTTAACACTCTTGGGCTGTAAAAATTTTGAAACTAGAATTGATTACTAAGAGTTTAAATCCATTAGTAGAAAAAAACGCTTGTCGGGAAAGCACCTCTGAAACATGCATTAAGCACGAGGTAAATCCGGATAAGAAAGGGTGGTTCCCCCTTCTTGATATTTTAGTGGGACATGAGCTCATCACGGAATTCTATGTGAAGTGACAAGTCCTCGAGGTGACATCACTTTTCTCGAATACCTAGTTGTGAGAGTTGTCCTCGACTTACAACTGTTCCGCCCAACTATCGATTGTGAAGTGGTAACCTTAGTTTCTATTCCTAGGATATCACATAGGCTATTGTGAGTGGGGTGTTGATGTATATGTAACTTCGGAATGTATTTCATATATATTTATTGTACCCTTATAAGAGATGTGTTATTCCTATATAAGGAAGTGTCGTCATGTGGATTAACAAGTGTCGGAAGTGTGTGTACTTGCCGATGGGTTATTAGACCACCATGTGTGGGGTCGGCCCTAAAATATATATTATATTGTGGATGTATCTAGATAGACAAGTCGGCCCCATAAGGTCACTGGGAAAACAGGTTAAGTATAAATAGAGATCGGGAGATCTCTATTTGGATCATTCGAAAAGACACACTTCTATCACTTAGAAAGTGGCGCACTAGTGAGGAGGAGGATCATCTGCTCTAGGAGACTATCTCAAGTGTATTTTGGTTGTACTTTGGTTGAGCAATTGCTCTCTCTATCTCTGAGGAAGTTGTGGGGCTTTTAACCTTAGGATTTTCCCCACGGAAACTCTCTGTCTCTTGTCTCTCATGCTTTTGACTCTTGTGATGCTTGTCATGCTTATTGTCATTGTTATGCATTGATATACTGTATATGTTATTCTCTCAGTAAAGATCCAAGAGTATTGTGAATTAATGCTCAAATTTTAACATGGTATCAGAGCTAACCTGAGAAGAAGACATTTTGCAATGACGGAAACTTGAGTTTCTTGTTTATTGGGTTTCTCTCCACAGTTTTGGGAAAAGAAGTATAGTAGATTGACTCTACTCATCAAGGAGAATCTATCTGTCTAATCAGAATTCAATGTTGAGCATTTTCAGATTTGGCCCTAAAAATTAGGGTTTCCACAAAAATAGGAATTTCTGAAATCTGAAGCCATAACTGGAAGCGCCTTGCAAAAATCGAAGTTAAGAGCTTTGGATCAAGATTTTTGGCTGGGTAGATCTTCGGGAAACTCAAACCCTAATTCAGGGCTCTACCAAGTGAACTTGGGAGGAAAAAAAGGAAAATCTGAAGGGTAAAGCTTTGCTAATCTCAAGTTCTGAATACACTAGGCTGATCAGCTCATCAAGGCACATCTTTCTATCCTTTCAGAAAGTTGAAATTCACATTTTGAATTTTTAGGGTTTTTCTGACAAACCCTAATCCGGGACCATATCCAGTTTTTAGCATTTCAAGTGGTAAGACCTAAATCTTTTCTATTTCATTTGAAGTACTCTTTAAGATGTCTCACCACACCAAGCTTGAGGATAAGCTTGAAGGGGCTAATAACTTCCGAGCTTGGAAGTATAGGATTGGGTTAATCCTGGAAGAGAATGAGTTGGACTCATATATAAAAGAAGACATCCCTATCCTAGAGGATGAAGAGGCTAAGGTATTGCATAAGAAGAACTCAAGGCAAAGAGAATCATTATTGAATCTATCAAAGACCATCTCATACCCAATGTGTCTTCTCTAAAGACACCCAAGGCTATGTTTGACTCTTTGACAAAGCTATTTGAAGGAAAGAACATAAATCAAAAGATGACCCTGCGGAATCAATTGAAAGGGGTCAAGATGTCGAATGGAGAAACGATTCAATCCTATTTATCCAAGGTCTCTCAGATCAAGGAACAACTTGAATTTGTAGATGAAATGGTGGAGAATGGTGAAATTGTTATGACTACTTTGAATGGCCTACCTAGGTCATGGGACGCTTTTATCTAGGGGATCTGTGCTAGAAAGAATTTAATCTCCTTCAGCAGATTATGGGAGGAATGTTGTCAAGAAGAAGGAAGGCTTGTGGCAAGAGAAGAGAATATGGGAAATGAAGATCAAGCTCTCACAGCTCACACTAAGAAGGGCAAGTTCAAGAGGGAGCCATCCCATCACAAGAAGAAATCTTCTAATCATTGTCACAAAGACAAGAAAGATCTAAGGTGTTTCACTTGTAATGAGAAGGGTCACTTTGCTTCAGAATGTCCCAAGAACAAAAGGGAAAAACACAACAACAACTCCAGCAAGAAGAAGAAGGGTAACAAAAGAAGGTACCATGCTCATGCTGCCGAAGATGATGAACCTCCAAATAAGAAGGCTAGGGTAGAAAATGATGATAGTAATGATGACTCATCAAGTGAAGAAGAGTATGTTCTAATCTCTTCTCTCACAGGTACTATCTCCCATGGTTGTAATGATTGGTTAATTGACAGTGGGGCTTCCAAACACATGACTGGGTTTAAAGAATCCTTTGTAAATCTGTATGAACATGAATCACCCCATAAAGTGAAACTTGGGGATGATTATCAATATCCCATCAAAGGAAGTGGTGAAGCCTCCTACAACCTAGATTCTGGAAAATCTTTGAAGATGAAAGAAGTCCTTTATGTACCTGGGCTCAAGAAGAATTTACTCTCCATCTCTGCATTGGATACAAAAGGTATGAGGGTTGCATTTGTGGATGGCCAAGTCCTAATGTGGCCAAAGGGAAATACCATAGATGATGCAGTTGTGATTGGAGAGCAAGAGGGAGGTTTGTATAAATTAAAAGGACAACCTGAACATGCCATGGTGCATGAATCCATGGAGCCAAGTGAACTTTGGCATATAAGACTTGCTCATATGCACTATAGGGCACTTACAATTGCAAGCAAGGCTGTAGAGGGTCTTCCTAAAATCAAGACCAAACATGAAGGTGTTTGCAAAGGATGTGCAAAAGGTAAGAATATTAAGAAGGCTTTCCCAAGCAGTGAAAGCAAGGAAAACGATATCCTAGAAATCATCCACTCAGATGTATGTGGTCCTATGTCATCGAGTTCTCTAAGTGGGTATGTTTACTGTGTCTCATTTATTGATGACTTCTCCAGGAAGACTTGGGTATACTTCTTGAAAAACAAAGATGAGGTGTTTGATAAGTTCAAGGAATTCAAAACCTTTATGGAGAATCAAACTGACAAAAATATCAAAACATTCAGATCCGAAAATGGTGGAGAATTCACCTCAGGTGACTTCAAGAAGCTTTGCAGTGATTCAGGGATTAAAAGGGAGTTGACTGCTCCTTATAATCGTTAACAAAATGGAGTTGCAGAAAGGAAGAACAGAACAATCATGGAAGCAGCAAGGGCAATGCTCCATGACGAGGATCTACCTATGCATCTATGGGCAGAAGCAGCTAGAACAGCTGTATATGTGCAGAACAGAACACCCCAAAAGATATTGGACAACAAGACACCAGAAGAGGTCTTTTCTGGTAAGAAACCTGAAGTCAACCATCTCAGAATATTTGGTTGTCCAATATACACTCATGTCCCAAAGGAAAAGAGGACCAAACTAGATCCTTCAGGAAAGAAGGATATCTTTGTGGGTTACAGTGAAAGCTCGAAGGCTTACAGAATATACTTTCCAGGGTTCAAGAAAATTGATGTCAGCAGGGATGTAACATTTGATGAAAACTCAACATTCATCAAATCAAGGAAGACACCTATCGAAGTTTATGAAGAACCTAAGGAAACTAGATTTCAAGACACTACCATGACTGAAGCAATTCTAGAAGTTGTTCGTGAGTTTGAAGATCCACAAGAACCTGTAGATCCACCCCGTGAGGATAACTCTCACAAGAGGAAACCTGCATGGGCTAGAGAGCTCATTAAAGATGCAGAAATATTTGGCATTCCAGAAGAAGAACACAGAGCAAAGAAGAGAACCAGATCACATACCAGTTATGTTTCTTTACTCTGTGACATTATGAACAAAGAACCTTCCAGTTATGAAGAAGCAGCGGAAAAGAAAGAATGGAAGGATACCATGGTTGAGGAATACCAATCAATAATGAAGAATAGTGTTTGGGATGTTGTCCCAAGACCTAAAGAGAAGTCTGTTGTGACTTCCAAATGGATCTACAAAATCAAGCATGCTGCAGATGGCAGTGTAGAGAAATAAAAAGCAATATTCGTAGCTCGTGGCTTCTCTCAGAGAGAGGGAATAGATTATGAAGAAACTTTTGCACCTGTAGCCAGGTATACTTCCATCAGAATAGTACTTGCCCTGGCTGCAGCAATGAAATGGAAAATACACCAGATGGATGTCAAGACTGCTTTCTTGAATGGTGTAGTTGAAGAGGAAGTATATGTGGAGCAGCCACTCGGTTTTGAAATACACGACAGGGATTCATATGTGTGCAGATTGAAGAAAGCCTTGTATGGCTTGAAGCAAGCTCCTAGAACTTGGTATGGTAGGATGGACAGTTTCCTATATAGCTTGGGCTTTACCAAGAGTAAAGTGGATTCTGACCTCTACTACAAGGTTGAGGAAGGGAATCTTGTGATTCTACTCCTGTATGTGGATGACTTATTTGTAACAGGAGATGACAGATTGATTGCAGATACTAAGAGGAAGCCTGTTGCTGAGTTCGATATGAAAGATTTGGGAATGATGCATTATTTCCTAGGTATGGAGGTGTGGCAGAATTCATGTGGGATCTTCCTTGGTCAAGGGAAGTACATAGTAGATATTCTGAAGAGATTTGGGATGATGGATTGCAAGGCCATGGCCACACCCATGGAATCGAATCTAAAGCTTCTATGTGATGCTTCATCTGATCTGGTTGATGTCTGTATGTATCGTCAGATGATTGGGTCCTTGATGTACCTGACAAACACAAGACCAGATATTTGCTTTGCAGTGAACACATTGAGCCAGTTCCTGACGGATCCGAGGAGTGTTCATCTGGTTGCTGTAAAGCATGTTCTGAGGTACCTGAAGGGTACAGTGGATTATGGGCTCAAGTATGAAGCGAATCAAAAGTTTAACCTATAGGGTTATGTTGATTCAGATTGGGCTGGAAGTGCTACAGATAGGAAGAGCACATCTGGGTGCTGCTTCAGTATGGGATCAGGTGTGATCTCTTGGTTCAGCAAGAAGTAGTCCTGCGTAGCACTGAGTATAGCTGAGGCAGAGTATGTTGCAGCCTGTTCAGCTAGTTGTGAGGCAGTACGGCTACGGAAGCTACTGCCTGAGTTATTTGATCTCCCATTGGATGCTACTGGTATATTCTACGATAACCAAAGTTGTGTGAAGCTATCTGAGAACCCAGTGTTTCATGGCAGGTCGAAACACATAGAGATCAAATATCACTATATGAGGGATATGGTGCAGAGAGGAGCCGTGAAGCTCCTGTATGCTACGACGGATGAGCAGATTGCAGATGTGCTGAAAAATCCACTAGCTAGGGTGAAGTTTGAGTACTTCAGGGAGAGGCTTGGTGTTCTTCAAATCGATGACACTTCGAGGAAGAAGTGATGGACACATTTGCTGAAGCTATCCCAAGCACGTTGGAAGGAGGATCCTTCACATGGATGTGGATGTAAGTGTTGGATGATGAGTATCAAGATGATGCTCCAGTTACTGCTTTGTATATGCATCATGTTGGATGTTGGATATGATCAGTTGGATCATTTATATTTGTATGTATGTACGCATCGTGTTGATGCTGGATATGATCAGTTGGATCATTTATATTTGTATGTATGTACGCATCGTGTTGATGCTGGATATGATCAGTTGGATCATTTATATGTATGTACACATCATGTTGGATGCTAGATATGATCGGTTGGATCATTTGTATGTATTTGTATATGCATCATGTTGGATGCTTGGACCATGTATCTGTATCAGGTGGATACATTGTATGATTAGGTAGATCATGTATGTTGATATTTATCATGTATTTGTATTTGTATTAGGTGGATACACTGTATGATCAGGTGGATCATGTATGATGATATGTATCAGGTAGATACTTGGTGTGCATTAGGTGGATGCATTGTATGATCAGGTTGATCATGATGATGAGCTTCAGGATGTTGCTCCAGATGATATGTACCAGGATGGTACAAGTGATGATGATTAGTATGATTATGGGCATCAGGATGATGCCTCATGCGATGATGATCCGTTGGATCATGAGTATCAGGTTGATACTTGGAGGTCGGAGATGATATGTGGCAGGTTGTGCAAATAGCATGTAATCAGTCCTGGGAGATCTTGCTGGTCATGCTGCAGCACATAAATGTTCCTGGGGTACTCTTTCTGGTATTTCTATGTAGTATGTAATCAGTCCTCAGATATCCGGTAGGTTGAGCTGTGTGCTCGTAATCAGTTCTGGGATGAGGTATTACTACGGAGACATGTAATCAGTCCTGGATATCTGAGAGGTTGAGCTGTGTGCTCGTAATTAGTCCTGGGATGCTCTTTAGATATCTTACCGGTCGTGTTGCAACACATAAATGTTCCTGGGATGCTCTTTAAAGGTTTTTTCTATCCACATGTAATCAGTCCTGGAGATCCGAGAGGTTGAGCTGTATGCTCGTAATAAGTCCTAGGATGCTCTTTAGAGATATTGATGGTTGTGATGCGGCACATAAATGTTCCTGGGATGCTCTTTAAAGGTATTGTGGAGGAGATGCATGTAATCATTCCTGGGAGATCTTTTCATTCGTTCTTAGGCACATAAATGTTCCTGGGATACTCTTTCTGATATTGCATCCACACATAAAATTAGTCCTGAGAGGTGACCTCTATCAGATCGTTCACACAAATGATGAAGACCTGCAGGTGGTGGGCCTACATCCAGTATGAAAAAGGACTGGCTCTGTAGAACTTCCTATGACGAGTAGAGTCAGAGATTGTTTGAGATAGCAGCAGTAGTGATGATGATGATGACGATGCATCGATGACGATGATCTCGACAAGAAGACTTGTCTAGCAGAACTGTGTCGAGAAATACCTTCCTAGTTAAGAGGGAGTGTTGATGTATATGTAACTTCGGAATGTATTTCATCTATGTATTTCATATATATTTATTGTACCCTTATAAGAGATGTGTTATTCCTCTATAAGGAAGTGTCGTCATGTGGATTGACAAGTGTCACAAGTGTGTGTACTTGCCGATGGGTTCTTAGACCACCATGTGTGGGGTCACAAGATTGAAAACCAAATTTGAGTGGTGAAACTTTGCAGTTTTCAAATTCTAATAATACTAGGTTGATCAACTCATCAAGGCACATCTTTCTATCCTTTCAGAAGTTTGAAATTCAAAGTTTGAACTTTTAGGGTTTCCCTGACAAACCCTAATCCAGCTCCAGATCCAGTTTCTGCAAATCAAGTGGATTGGGTTTATCCTAGAATAGAATGGATTGGTCACCTGTATAAGTGAAGAAGTTCCAGTTTCAGAGGGAGATGAGGCTAAGGCCTTACATAAGAAGATTACAAGCAATCTCGACAGGTATGACTTACAAGTATGTTTCGAAATCTGTTCATGATTAAGTTTAGGGTATGTTTGTCTTCATTAAGGTTAGTACAATCTTGATTAATTTTAGTCTTGTCGTACCACCTTAATAAAAATATGAATGCATGATAGAAGATATTTATTGATTAGGGTTTTGACACTTATGATTGTACTAATGCATTGTGGTGTTGTATGAGGTTGATGTTGTCCGCTAACATGAAAGGTATATCAAGAAAGACAAATCATGTTCTAGTTCAAGAACATATGACCATGGAGACATGGAGACAAAGATTCATCCATTGTCGTGGATCACATAGAAGATCTACTTACGAGGTATGCATAACTTGGTTCTATGAGATAAGTTACTAGCACAATTCATTGAAGAGAGCAAGAAGACATAATGTGGTGTTAAATTTTGAGCATTAATTCACAATACTCTTGGATATTTACTGAGAAAATAACATATATAGTATATCAATGAATCATAATCACAATAAGCATGACAAGCATCACAAGAATCAAAAGCATGAGAGACAAGAGACACAGAGTTTCCGTGGGGAAAACCCTAAGGTGAAAAACCCCACAACTTCCTCAGAGATAGAGAGAGCAATGGCTCAACCAAAGTACAACCAAAATACATTGAGATAGTCTCTTAGAAGCAGATGATCCTCCTCCTCACTAGTGCGCCACTTTCTAAGTGAGATAAGTGTGAGTTTCCGAGGGATAAAAATTGAGATCTCCCGATCTCTATTTATACTAACTTGTTTTCCCAATTACACTATGGGGTCGACTTGTCTATCTAGATACATCCAAAATATAATATATATTTCAGGGCTGACCCCACACATGGTGGTCTAATAACCCATCGGCAAGTACACACACTTGTGACACTTGTCAATCCACATGACGACACTTCCTTATAGAGGAATAACACATCTCTTATAAGGGTACAATACATATATATGAAATACATAGATGAAATACATTATGAAGTTACATATACATCAACACTCCCTCTTAACTAGGAAGGTATTTCTCGACACAGTTCTGCTAGACAAGTCTTCTTCTCGAGATCATCGTCATCATCATCGTCACTGGTGCTGATATCTCAACCAATTTCTGGCTCTACTCGTCATAGGAAGTTCTACAGAGCCAGTCCTTTTTCATACTAGATGTAGGCCCACCACATGCAGGTATTCGTCATCAGTGGCCATACTGTGGAATCCTCAGGACTTATTACGTGCATCACAAAATGTGGCTGCAGCATCCCAGGCTATTACGAGCACACAGCTCTACCTGTCGGATCTCCCAAGAGCACATTACATGTGGCCCATCACAAAACCTGGCTGAAGCATCCCAGGCTGTTACGAGCACACAGCTCTACCTGTCGGATCTCCCAAGATCACATTAGATGTGATCTCACCACAAAACCTGGCTAAAGCATCCGAGGCCTTTTTCATCCTGTCTAGATCTCCCAGGAGCAAATTACATGTGGTCCACCACAAAACCTGGTTGAAGCATCTGAGGCCTTTTTCATCCTGTCCAGATCTCCCAAGAGCAAATTACATGTGGTCATGGAAAAACCTGGCTGAAGCATCTGAGGCCTTTTTCATCCTATCCAGATCTCCCAGGAGCAAATTACATGCCATAGGAAAAAACCTCGCAAGAGAATCTCAGGATTTTACGGGTACACAACTCCGACCTGAAGATCTCCCAGGGCACAAATTACATGTCCTCCCTGAGCAATGTCTCAAAACAGCATCCCAGGCTATTATGGGTATGCAATTCCAACCTATAGGATCTCCCAGACATGCTCATCTGCACAACTTGATCCATGACCACAAAGTATCATCCTGATATTCACCATACATCATCATGATGTACACATGATCATCATGATCATCATCACTGCAACATCCTACTGCATGTCATCTGGAGAATTTCATCATCCACGATCATCCTGATCATTCAATGCTTCTACCTGATGCATACCAAGTATCTACCTGATACATATCATCACACACAGTGTATTCACCTAATACATAGATACATGATCCACACAATGTATCCATCAACATACATGATGTACCGAATCATACCTGATACATATCAACATACATTGTTGAGATACTGTAACTTCAAAGAATATTATATTTGTACTTTATTATTCTGGAGATGTTTCATTCCTCCTTGAAGACCTTATTGTATATCCGGAGATATTTATTCCTCCGTCGGAATGTGTTAACTCGGGTTATTAGACTTCCCTAGTGGGGGTCGGACCTGTGTGTGTTATGTGGGTCAAAGGGTTATTAGACCACCCTAGAGGGGTCGGCCCAGTCAGTTGTAGAGGGGTATTTAACCCATTGGTTAAATATGAGCCTACATGTACTTGTGCAAAAGACATGTTAGAGTAGTGTATAAATAGAGGAGGTGTGTTCCTCATTTGACACACTCACTCACTTGAGTAGCGCACTTGTAGAGGAGAGGTCTGCTATGATGGAGGAGGAGATCATGTCTTTGGTTTGCATCTTTGTATATTGCTGGTCATCTATATTGAGGAAGCTTTACTGGGTTTTCTACCCCATGAGGGTTTCCCAGGATAAATCCGTGTCTCTTGTGTTTATGCTATGCTTGTTGTTTCTTCAGTGATCCTATATATGCTATGATTGTGAAATGGAATGTAATGCTGCTATTTTCTGTCGTAGCATATTAAATCTTAACATGGTATCAGAGCTAACCTGAAGGAAGGCAAGGTATGGCACTTACAACACTTGCTTTGCTTACGAAAATTTGAAGGTTAGGGTTTTACATAGAAAAAACCAATCATCGTGGAAATTTCGCTATAAATCCATTTCTATGAAGGTTCAAGATCTGAAACGTTTACAGGTCAAATATAACATCCCCAGGTATCTTGTGTCCAAAGGGAACCCTCATATTCGTTGTACTTTGTAAGTTATGATCAGTACAAGTTAGGGTTTCTGCCTCTTCCAGATCTCAGTCAAATTCGGGTGACCTTGGAAAAAAGGTCATAACTTGGGCTAGGAAGCTCCAAATGAAATTTCGTAAAAAGTGACAGGTAGTACACAGACTGTACTATCTCAAGAAACTTGTTCATAGGCCCAAGTTGAACCAGTGACACGTGGAACTCCGTACAAGTTCACTCTCCTGTATTATCCCATAAACAGGTCACGTTACGACACTTGGCATAAATCTCTCTCAGAGAGTCCAATTGAGGTCCGACCTGTCAGGATGGAAATATAACAGGGCGAGATATCTCAGGAAAAGTTTTCAGAGGCCGAAGTACAAACAATGACACGTGGAACACCGTACAAGTTCGCTCTCCTGTATTTTCCCAAAACATGTCACGTTGCGACATTTGGCATAACGCTCTCTCAGAGAATCCAATTGAGGTCAGACCTGTCAGGATGGAAAGATGACAGGTCAGGCTACTGTAAAAAACATTTTCAGACCCTTTGGAGTGAAAATTTCAGAGTTATAGTAGAAACAATCAGGTACATATTTCTGTCAAAACAGAATTGTTTTTGGAGCACTTTTATTCATGGCTTCCGGAATTTAGGGTTTCGGAGAAAGTTGGAATTTTTGGAATCAGATTCCACGGCTGAATGCTACTCAGGAAAATCGAAATTTAGAGACCAAGATCGAATTTTTTGGTTGGGTAGAAGACCAGGCTTGATCAAACCCTAGTTCGGAATTTTGATCAGAAAGATGGAAAATTAGGGCTTCAGCAAAAGTTGGAATTTTTGAAGTCTGTAACCACGGCTGGAAGCTCCTCATAAAAATAAGAGTTTAGAGCCTTGGATTGAACCTTTTGATTGTACAGAAGGGTGGGCTTCATCAAACCCTAGTTCGGGTTCCTGTCCAGAAGATCCAGAAGTTTCGAAGGAAATTTTGAGGGGTCAAATTTTGGAGATTTCAAAATTGAAGTATGCTAGCAAGACACATCCTTCCATCCATTCAGAAGTGTGAAAGTCAAAGATTGAATTTTTAGGGTTTCTCTAGCAAACCCTAATCAAGCTCCAGATCAAGTTTTAGGGGGAGTTGAGGCTAAGGCCTTACATAAGAAGACTACAAGAAGTCTCGATAGGTATGACTTAAGGAGGTTCACGTATGTCTTGAAATCTGATTCTTGATTAAGTTCATGATGTGTTTGTCTTCATATTATTTATTAGTACAATCTTGATTAATGTTAGAATTGTCTTATCACCCTAGTAACAGTATGAATGCATGTGAATGATCGAAGACATTCATTGATTAGGGCTATATGATTGTACTAATGCATTATGGTGTTGTGTGAGGTTGATGTTGTCTGCTAACAAGATACAGGTACATCACCATGACAACATGAAGACAAAGACTCATCCATAATATTTGTTCTAATTACGAGGTATGTATGACCTTGTTATATTATGCTTAACCTATGAGACATGCAGGTTCTAGCTCAGGATCTCTAAATCATTGAAGAGATTGTTTAGGTATGTTGTACATAACTAAGCAGGTATGTTTTCTTATGTCAAGCTAGAATCTTATCTTGTGTTAGGATCCCTTATATAAGTATACTTGGTATGATTGGTTATGCTTATTCATAAAGTTAGTAATCAAGGGTTTATGCATACTATGACTCTTGTCTTGATGATTTAATTAATCAGAAGAGTACTATGATCAAACAAGAATATGCATGAGTAAAAGAAGACTTCCTTGAAACCCTGAATACTAATGATCATGACTGTACATATTAAAGATTATTTAGAATTAGAATGTTTTGATAATATTGAGAATATACTAATGAATGTATGTTTGTGTATGAGATCATGAGGATGACACTAGTGTACACTTGAGCATGCACAGTGGTACAAAATGAATAGAAGTTCAAAAGACATATAGAAGATCAAGCGGGAGGCAACCACACAAACATAAAAGATAAGTATTTGAGTTGTTATTGCTTGTATGCATATTTGTATTCCTAGAATATATCATGCTGAGTGCAAACATTCATAGAGCATTGAATAGTATACTACTAATATGCATATGATTGGTAAGTTGGACAAACATTCCATTATTGCTTGTCTAGAATGAAACCTCTTTGCTGACATGCTGAGAGCTGTGCACACTCTCAATAGTATGTTCTGGTAGAGATGGAAGGCATCTAGATAGCCACTGTATGCATACAGAATATGAAAAAGTGTTGTGCCAAAGTATTGGTCAAAATAGTTGCATAACTATGTAAATGATATCTGTATGCATAATGGGTTATCATGCCAATACGATTTGATGATTATGAAGTATTACTAATCATGTACTTAATTTTGATTTGTAGGAAAGATCATGATGAATGATGAACACTGAACAAGCGATGGATGTTCAACAAAAGATTTACAAATCAAACACACTATAGAAGGCTTGTGGCTAGAAGATTCTCTTAGAAAGAGGAAGAGAATCATGATGAGATGTTTGCTCCAAGTGGCTAGATAAGACCATTCTCTTAATGGCGTAATTAAAGAAGAAGTGTGAATCAGGTTCTGTATGAGTTCCCAGGATCGATAATCAATTGATGAGCTTAATAATCATCATGGGTGATGTGGATCTCAACCTTTGCTTCAAGGTTGAATATGGCTTCTATACACAGATGACATGGATGCAAGAAGGAACTCACCACAGAGTTCGAATAATGTTGAGGCTCATATCAGTAGACCCATCTAACGAGAGATGGCACAGATAGATATGCAGAAGATCATTCAATGTAGAGTGTGAATGATGTTCAGTCAGAAAGCGAGAATTGATAGTTTCTTGATAAGCTTGGGCTTTACCAAAAGTAAAGTTGTTCCTAACCTTTACCTTAAGGTTATGGATCATACTATGTAGATGATATCTTTCTGATAGGGAATAAGAAACAAATCATGAAAAGAAAGAAGAAGATGGCTGCAGAAATGAAAATAAAAGATCTCAGATTGATGCATTACTTCCTAAATCTAGAAGTATGGCAAAGCTCGTAGGGAATCTTTCTCAACCAGGGAAAGTATGCTGAGAAATCTTGAGAAGACTTGATGTGTTGGAATGGCCACTCTCGTGGATTCCAACTTAAAGTTGTTAGCAGATGACTCATCAAAGTTAGTGGATATAACTCTGTACAGACAAATTATTGGGTCATCGATGTATGTAATAAATACTGGGTCATATATATGCTTCGCTGTGAATACCTTGAGTCAGTATCTAGTGGAAACTGGATGTGTTCACCTATTAGCTGCAAATCATGTGATACGGTACCTAAAGGATACAATAGACTTTGATCTATGTTATCTTGGAGATCATGACTTCAGATGGCTACACAGATGTTGATATGGTGCAGAAAGGAACCAACAGTTTGAATTTGTAACAAGTTACCAATGTACTAACCAAAATTCTACTGATCCGATGTACTAACCAAACCTCTACCTCAAATAAAGTTTTCCGATACAAACTTAATATAGTTCAGAAGGACCCTCCTCGAAAGGGGGAGTGATGTGATAACTCATGATGAGATTGCCTGCATCGACAGTGAGGTCGATGATGAGGATACCTATATTAGTGATGTTGGCAGAGAGGTTGGTGGATGGTCCTTAGATAGGGTCTAAGGTGACAAGAGGATTGCATCATCCTTGAACATATGTTCTAAAGAGAGCCGTAGACGTATGTCTTCGAGAATGAAGTCCTTGGTGGACATGATAGGATTGCATCATCCTCAAGAGAGCCGTAGACGTATGTCTTCGAGAATGAAGTCCTTGGTGGACATTTGGGGATTGAATCATCCCTGGACTTCAGTCCTAAAGTGAGCCGTAGACATATGTCTCCGAGAAAGAAGAGGATTATATCATCCATGGACTTTAGTCCTAAAGTGATCCGTAGACATGATGTCTCCGAGAACAAAATCCTGAATTAACAGGTAAGGGGATTGGATCGTCGTCGGACTTTAGTCCTTTGAATTGAGCCGTAGACATGACGTCTCCAAGAACAAAATCCTGAATGAACAGGTAAGGGGATTGGATTGTCCTCAGACTTTAGTCCTTTGAATTGAGCCGTAGACATGATGTCTCCGAGAACAAAATCCTGAATGAACAGGTAAGGGGATTGGATCATCCTCGGACTTTAGTCCTTTGAATTGATCTGTAGACATGATGTCTCCGAGAACAAATCCTGAATGAACAGGTAAGGGGATTGGATCGTCCTCAGACTTTAGTCCTTCGAATTGAGCCGTAGACATGATGTCTCCAAGAACAAAATCCTGAATGAACAGGTAAGGGGATTGGATCGTCCTTGGACTTTAGTCCTTTGAATTGAGCTGTAGACATGATGTCTCCGAGAACTAAATCATGAATGAACAGGTAAGGGGATGGGATCGTCCTCGGACTTTAGTCCTTTGAATTGAGCTGTAGACATGATGTCTCCGAAAACAAAAATCCTGAATGAACAGGTAAGGGGATTGGATCGTCCTCAGACTTTAGTACTTTGAATCGAGCCGTAGACATGATGTCTCCGAGAAAAAATCCTGAATGAACAGGTAAGGGGATTGGATCGTCCTCGGACTTTAGTCCTTTGAATTGAGCCGTAGACATGATGTCTCCGAGAACAAAAATCCTGAATGAACAGGTAAGGGGATTGGATCGTCCTCGGACTTTAGTCCTTTGAATTGAGCCGTAGACATGAGGTCTCCCAGAATTGAATGATAGGACTGGATCATCCCTAAGCTTCGGTTCAAAAGGTACATGATAGGACTGGATCACCCCTGAGCTTCGATTCAAAAGGTACATGATAGGAATGGATCGTCCCTGAGCTTCGGTTCAAAAGGTACATGATAGGACTGGATCGTCCCTGAGCTTCGGTTCAAAAGGTACATGATAGGACTGGATCGTCCCGGGACTTCGGTTCAAAAGGTACATGACTGGATTGCATCATCCATGGACCTATGTCCTAAAGGGAGTAGGATTGATCATCCTGTAATATGATTGTGTGTGTTGATGTGGTTACTTGTATCGGTATGGATACTCGTATTGATGATGTGGTTACTTGTATCGGTAGGATACTTGCATTGATGATGTGGTTACTTGTATCGGTAGGATACTTGTATTGATGATGTGGTTACTTGTATCGGTAGGGTACTTGTATTGATGATGTGGTTACTTGTATCGGTATGGATACTTGTGTGATGACGATGCTGATGATCGTGTGATGACAATGCTGATGATCGTGTGATGACGATGCTGGTGATCGTATGATGACGATGCTGATGATCGTGTGCTGACGATACTGATGATCGTGTGATGACGATGTTGATGATCGTGAGATGACGATACTGATGATCGTGAGGATATAGATGTTGATGTTGTTGTAGCTGTTCGAGTGCTGCAGAAGATAAAGACTCAGTACTGAAGATGTTGATGTTCCAGTATTGAAGATGTTCCAGTAACTGCTTGAGTTACTGATGATGTTGAGAAAGCTTCCAATGATTTATAGATGTATCATGTATGATGTTGATGACTCCTTGCTCGTGCAGATACTGTTATAATATCCTTCTCGTTAAGGGGGAGTGTTGAGATATTGTAACTTCAAAGAATATTATATTTGTACTTTATTATTCTGGAGATGTTTCATTCCTCTTGAAGACCTTATTGTATATCCGGAGATGTTTATTCCTCCGTCAGAATGTGTTAACTCGGGTTATTAGACTTCCCTAGTGGGGGTCGGCCCTGTGTGTGTTATGTGGGTCAAAGGGTTATTAGACCACCCTAGAGGGGTTGGCCCAGTCAGATGTAGTGGGGTATTTAACCCATTGGTTAAATACGAGCCTACATGTACTTGTGTAAAAGACATGTCAGAGTAGTGTATAAATAGAGGAGGTGTGTTCCTCATTTGACACACTCACTCACTTGAGTAGCGCACTTGTGGAGGAGAGGTCTGCTATGATGGAGGAGGAGATCATGTCTTTGGTTTGCATCTTTGTATATTGCTGGTCATCTATATTGAGGAAGCTTTACTGGGTTTTCTACCCCATGAGGGTTTCCCAGGATAAATCTGTGTCTCTTGTGTTTATGCTATGCTTGTTGTTTCTTCAGTGATCCTATATATGCTATGATTGTGAAATGGAATGTAATGCTGCTATTTTCTGTCTTAGCATATTAAATCTTAACATACATGACCTACCTGATCATACAATGTATCCACCTGATACATATATAGATACATGGTCCAAGCATCCAACATGATGCATATACAAAATACATACAAATGATCCAACCGATCATATCTAGCATCCAACATGATGCATACATACATATAAATGATCCAACTGATCATATCCAGCATCCAACATGATGCGTACATACATATACATATAAATGATCCAACTGATCATACAAAGCAGAAACTAGAACATCATCTTGATGCTCATCATCCAGTGCTTACATCCACAACCATGTGAAGGATCCTCCTTCCAACATGCTTGGAATGGCTTCAACAAATGCATCCATCACTTCTTCCTCGAAGTGTCATCAATCTGAAGAACACCAAGCCTCTCCCTGAAGTACTCGAACTTCACCCTGGCTAGTGGCTTCGTTAGCACATCTGCAATCTGCTCGTCCATCGCAACGTACAAGAGATTCATAGCTCCTCTCTGCACCATATCCCTGATATAGTGATATTTGATCTCTATGTGTTTCGACCTGTCATGAAACAATAGGTTCTCGGACAACTTCACACAACTCTGCTTATCACAAAAGATACTAGTAGCATCCAATGGGAGATCAAATAACTCAGACAGTAGCTTCCATAGCCATACTACCTCACAACTAGCTGAACAGGCTACAACATACTCTGCCTCAGCTGTACTCAGTGCTACGCAATACTGCTTCCTGCTAAACCAAGAGATCATACCTGATCCCATACTAAAGCAGCACCCAGATGTGCTCTTCCTATTTGCAGCACTGCCAACCCAATTTGAATCAACATAACCCTATAGGTTAAACTTTTGATTCGCTTCATACTTGAGCCCATAATCCACTGTACCCTTCAGGTACCTCAGAACATGCTTTACAGCAACCAGGTGAACACTCCTCGAATCCGTCAGGAACTAACTCAATGTGTTCACCGTAAAGAAAATATTTGGTCTTGTGTTCATCAGGTACATCAAGGACCCAATCATATGACAATATATAGAGACATCAACTGGCTCAGATGAAGTATCGCATAGAAGCTTCAGATTCGATGCCATAGGTGTGGCCATGGCCTTGCAATCCATCATCCCGAATCTCTTCAGGATATCTATTGTGTATTTCCCTTGACCAAGGAATATCCCACCTGCACTCTGCCACAGCTCCATACCTAGGAAATAATGCATCATTCTTAACTCTTTCATATAGAACTCGGCAACAAGATTCCTCTTAGTATTTGTAAGTAATCTGTCATCTCCTGTTACAAATAAGTCATCCACATACAGGAGTAGAACCACAGGATTCCCTTCCTCAACCTTGTAGTAGAGGTTGGAATCTGCTTTACTCTTGGTAAAGCCCAAACTAGATAGGAAACTGTCCATCCTACCATACCAAGTTTTGGGAGCTTGCTTCAAGCCATACAAGGCTTTCTTCAATCTGCACACATATGACTCCCTGTCATGTATTTCAAAACTGAGTGGTTGCTCCATAAATACTTCCTCTTCAACTACACCATTCAAGAAAGCAATCTTGACATCCATCTGGCGTATTTTCCATTTCATCACTGCAGCCAGGGTAACTACTATTCTGATGGAAGTATACCTGGCTACAGGTGCAAAAGTTTCTTCATAATCTATTCCCTCTTTCGGAGAGAAGCCACGAGCTACGAATCTTTCTTTGTATTTCTCTACACTGCCATCTACAACATGTTTGATTTTGTAGATCCATTTAGAAGTCACAAAAGACTTCTCTTTAGGTCTTGGTACAACATCCCAAACATTATTCTTCATTATTGATTGGTATTCCTCAACCATGGCATCCTTTCATTCTTTCTTTTCCACTGCTTCTTCATAACTGGAAGGTTCTTTATTCATGATGTCACAGAGTAAAGCAACATAGCTGGTATGTGATCTGGTTCTCTTCTTTGCTTTGTGTTCTTCTTCTGGAATGCCAAATATTTCTGCATCTTGAATGAGCTCTCTAGCCCATGCAGGTTTCTGCTTGTGAGAGTTATCTTCATGGGGTGGATCTACAGGTTCTTGCGGATCTTCAAACTCACGAACAATTTCTGCAACTGCTTCAATCATGGAAGTGTCTTGAAATCTAGTTTCCTTAGGTTCTTCATAAACTTCGATAGGTGCCTTCCTTGATTTGATGAATGCTGAGTTTTCATCAAATGTTACATCCCTGCTGACATCAATCTTCTTGAACGCTGAAAAATGTTTTCTCTAAGCCTTCGAGCTTTCACTGTAACCCACAAAGATACCCTTCTTTCCTAAAGGATCTAGCTTGGTCCTCTTTTCATTTGGGACATGTGTGTATATTGGACAACCAAATATTCTGAGATAGCTAACTTCAGGTTTCTTACCAGAAAAGACCTCTTCTAGTGTCTTGTTGTCCAATATCTTGTGGGGAGTTATGTTCTGCACATATACAACTATTCTAGCTGCTTCTGCCCATAGATGCATAGGTAGATCCTGGTCATGTAGCATTGCTCTTGCTGCTTCCATGATTGTTTTGTTCTTCCTTTCTGCAACTCCGTTCTGTTGTGGATTGTAAGGAGCAATCAACTCCCTCTTAATCCCTGAATCACTGCAAAACTTCTTGAAGTCACCTGAGGTGAATTCTCCACCATTATCGGATCTGAATGTTTTGATCTTCTTGTCAGGTGATGGAGGCTCCCCATTTCATATCCACAATCTATCCTATCCTCACTCTGCCAAAATCACTCTTGAAACCCTAGCTTACCATTTGATCTAGCTTCCCATTTGAGTGCCGCTTTTGGCCCATTACCCAAACACCTTGAAGAAGGAGAAGGTACCCATTGGAGCACGGAAGAATCCCTCCTGGATTACTACAAGAGCTCCACCAACCTCAACATTTGAGGTAAATGTAACTTTGTTCTCATTTTTAATACAAAAGAAAAATTCCCATTATATTATCGTCTTTTTATTTTTGGTTGATGCACATGTTAGCTTAGATTTTACCTTATTTTACTATCAAGTGTTACTGTTTTACTGAACTGCTACTAAGGAGGCCCTTCTCCTTAGTAGGTGCTCATTTGCACAAGCTAGGGTGAAAACCCTAGCTACAGTTTTGGTGACTCTGCTATTGGCCTTTGAATCCCTGGTTAAAAATTTAAAATTTTTTATTTTCTGCAAGTATTTTTCTATTTTCCTTGGTCGGTTGTGGCTTCGTCCAGTTGGGTTTTTTTCCACAGATCGCGGTTCTGTTTCTCGCAGCTGTGTCCCAGATCGCAGCTTTCGGCCATTTTTCCGCGATCCAGATTGCAACTTTCTTCCCTTTTCCAACAGCCTAGACCGCGACTTCCTGTCGTTTTTCCACGAATCGAACATAGCTTTCTGTGTCATGTCCCAAATTTGTAATTGGGTCACAATGGCCTAATCACATTAGCCATATTCATTAGAGTTTGTAAAATTGATGTTAAAGGTCAAATAATTGCCAAGGAGGAAAATTACTAGTTTCCTAGGTTTGGGGTGGAAGCTTTGGGATTTGGAATAATGGGGATAATAAATGATGTTTGAACATTAGAGTGGCATAAATATTTAATAAAGGATCTAAATAAATATATACAAGTGAAAATCAAAGTGGAATTTGATCATGAAGACACATGGAGGAAGTGGGACCCACATATGGCTAGATTTCCCCACTACACTTGGCATCATTCTCTCACCAATTCGAATTCAAGGTGAATGGTAACATACTTGGGGGAGTCCAAAAGGTATTATTCATGGCATGACTCATCCAAGGTCGAAATATAGAGGAAGAGTAACTCCCATGGAAGAGGAAGAGGCAATTTGGAGTTAGTGAGACACTTGGGCTAGATTCCCTAGCTCTATGACAACAATGATGAAGATGCTATGACACCTATGACACAAATCAGACCTGAAGGATGACATATGACATATATGACATGTCAGGGATAAAAATAGACTCCAAGAGGGTGCTCAAGGGTGTTAGGGAAGCTAAGATGCTTCCACATGTGATTTGGTGGAAGTGGGAAACTAGGAATTGTTGTACAAGTGGCGTTCTTTGGAATCTCTTCCCAACTTGAGTTGGCATGAGTCTCTTGGAAGGAATTCGACCCATGGAGGACATTAGAACTTTATAAATGTCAATAACAAAGAATGAAACCAGCTTTTGATCATTTGTAGAATTTGCAATTGCATTTGTGAAGAGGGAGAGCTAGTGGATGACTAGTTTCTTGCCTTAGCCAATTTCGAGGGTGAAAGATTCCCATCCAAGTTGGTAATTGGAAAGGCCATTCAGACCTTTCATTTGGAGCTTTAATGGAGTCTTTATTTGCAGGTTTAAGCTACAGGGCAGCTCATGTTTTCTTCTATTGCAGCTCACTCCTTCAACCATTTCCAGTTTTGATGGCATATTCTTGATCCTTGAGGGAGGGCATTTTTGGTGAGCTATTGTACTCTTTGGGGAAGATTTTAATGCCCCATTTCTTTTTTAATATGAATTAAATACTCTGTTCTTCATCTCCAAAAAGTTTCAGGTCGAAATTCCAAATAGAAATGTACAAATCTCATTTTTAATGGAAGAACAATGCCATTTCCCCACTACCTTGTTGTGAGCCAATGTATTGATGATGATTTCGAATGAATGGATGATTCTCTGATATATTTGTGATAAATATACTACCATGGATGTCTTCTACAAGTTTCATGTACTGTACTTGAGCATTTGAAGCATTTTTACTCAGTTTAGTTGTATTGGGAGGTGAAATAGTGCCATTTCCCCAAGGGTCGAATTGGGGATTTTTGTAGTTGAATGGGAGAGGGTGAGAACAGTTGTAATAATCCATTAATGGTGCACATGAGACTTTAATAAAATAATTAACACATTACATACCTCTGTTCATAAATTTGAGTGGGTTTGGAGGCATTTGGGAAGCCATTTTCAGTACTTACCCTAGGGGGATTTGAACCCCAAATTACTAGTAAAATTGCATAATTGGTTCAGAATCTTAAGAGAGTTTGCAGAGGTCTTTTGGTGGACATATTTCATCCATAAAAATCATATTCAAGTTCTAATATCATTCATACACCTTCCTTGAATATTTGAAGGCATTTGGAGTCAATTTGAGACCTATAGACCAATACTAGTCAAAGGAAAATCACTAGTAAAGTTACCTACATTGATCAGAATTGAAAGAGGATTTGCAGAAGTATTTTAAAGGTCCAAAGGCATCCCTGAAACACATATTTATGTTCTAATATCATTCATATACCTTCTCGGAAGATTTGGGATCATTTGGAGCAAATTTGGGACCTAGAGATCAAAACTAGTCAAAGGTCGAACTAGGGAAAAAAAGTGGAAAATTGCAATTTTAATAAAATTCCTAATAAGGGACATTACAGTGGTATCAGAGCATGGTCCTTGCACCTGTGGATTAGGTACATACATTCAAGAATAATAGGCAACCATGTCTTACTGTTATGTTGAATCCTATGAGTACAATTCTTATGAGGAATATGCAGATGCTTATGAGCAATATGAAGTAGAATGTGAATGGTACGAGGAAGAGATGCCATCATGCAACACTTCTTACAATTTCAAGAGAAATGAAGATTATTCTTATGACTTTAAATCTGATGAATATGAGTGTGTCACACCAACCAAGGATAATTCTATGAGTGAGTTCCAAAGATGGAGAGCAAAATATAAAACCTTGCCCCAACAATATCAAAAATATCAAGAATATCTTGCTTCGAGCAAAAATACACAAAATGCCATGTCTTTTGAGTACTATGCTGAACATGTTTTTGAAAATAGGCCCAAAAATGAAGATGTGGAGTTAGTGAAGAAAGGTTTATGCCCTTCTTGTAAAAACCCTTGGAGCGAGTATCATATATGTGTGCATGAAATGATGTCCTCCTTAAGGAGAGCTTTTGAGATTTATTCAAGAAGAGATTCCAAATATACTGATCCTGAGGAAAACAAGGGGAAAAATGCATCAACTTGCTTGAAGGAGAAAAATGAAGAGACATCACAAGAGCATGAAGAAGATTCTATTGAAAATATGGAAGATCATTTCGAGACACCTTCTAGCTTAGACATGAACCAAAGAGCATCTACTGATGGATGCTTAAACTATGAAGGAGTACCTACTGATGGGTGCTCACACCTCTATGTTGGTGACATAGATATCACTTTTGAAAGTGTTGCTGCAAGCCCAAGTTCCATTAAGCATGATAATGAAGACCTTGTAGCAGTTGAAGAAGAACCAAGATCAACTTCCCCATCACCACTTGAGCTTCATGAAGTTGGTCCAAGCAAAAATGAAGAAGATGAGTAGGTTCATTTGCAAGAGCCTCATTTTCTTGAAGGGTCCTTAAAGATGAATGAAAAGAAGATCCAAGAGTCCCTCAGCATTCTCCATGACACTCAAGCATTGGTGTCAAATTCTTGTTGGAGAGCTACTTCATTGGAGGAAACATCCTTCATTGAAAATATGGAGAAGATTCAAAGAGCAATGTGCCACATCAAAGGTAATTTCATGTCTTTGCTTTTTGATAGAAACCATTTGTTTGAGCTTAATGAATTGTTACATGATGCATACTTGAAGAATAATGAGGATATTCATAAGCTCACAATTCAAAATGAGCAACTTCTTGAAAAGTTGCAAGATACTTGTTTTTCCTCCTATGTTTCAGATTGTCAAATGGTAGATTGTTTGGAGGATTCTCATGACATGGTGGATCATGAGAAATGTGGAAATTTGAATGTTCTTGATGTGTTTGAAGATGAACTTGAAGAGATCCAAACACTTGATGTGGTGGAAGAGGAATTTGAATTGCCTCTTGATGAAGGTTATGCAATTTTTAAAGAAGAGCATGATTCCTCTACATTGGAACCAAACTATGACAAAGAGTTCACACTTTTGAAGGAGCTGCATGATACTACCCATATGGATCCTCCCCATGATGAAACTTCTGTACTTTTTGATCATTTGGGTGATTTGGTTCATTCTCCTACATCCTACAATTCCATGTTTTGCAACATTAGTCTCAATGAAGTATGGGTGAAAGGGTTCTTTTTGATGGTGCCACATGAGGAGTATGGAAATCCTAGATTTACTTTTTATGATGATATGGTTGGAGCACATTCTTATTCACATTTGCAGCAACATTATTTGTCACTTTATGATGATGCAAATCTACATGGATGCACCTATTATATGCATTTGAGTCACTTGAAGACTCATGGTTTTTCTTGCTCAACACTTGATTCATTTGATGTTGGAGGAACTTCATCCAACACTTGGGAGAATAGATTTATGATTGGAGAACATTTTTGTTGGCAGCCACATACTTTGTTATATTTTTATGATTCTCACATTCATGGATGTATGGGTGAGACTTCTTTGAGTCATTTGAAGTCTCCTTGTTTTTTCTACTCATTATTTGGTTCAGATTTTAGTGGAGTTTCTTTATTCACTTCTTGGATGAAAGAATACATGGCTGAATATTTTGATGCATATCACATCCTTTTGGAGCAGCATTATAGGACATGGGATCCTCACCTATGTCATTGGAGCAGATTTGATTGGTCACTTGAAGCTTGTATACAATTGGAAAATGGTGTTCTACTTGCTTGGAGGTATAAGCACTTTCATGACTCTTTGATGAAGCATATCCTTGATGTACATTTTCATTATGTTGTTATGTACTTTGATGATATATATTTGGTACTCATGATGTTTGGAAGAATGCATACAAGAAAATGGGATCCAGGAATCCTCTTATCTAATGGTGTGGGTTGGAGAGCACTCTTAATTGTTGGGGTGCAATACAAGCAATGGGACCCTGGAATAATTTTTATCTCATTGGTTTCATATTCTTTGGGGAAGCAAGTAGTACGGGAGATGGATTCCCCACTTAATAAAGTGATTTTAATCAGAGTAGTGCAGTAGCAAGCATGGTGGTTCCTATCTAAAATCTTCAAGGAAACTCAAAGACTCAAGGTTGGGCAATTCAATGGCATCTTCAAATAATTATACAGGAAGCAGGTTCTTCAACACCCATGTTTGAAATTGCTTGAGGACAAGCAATATTGGGAAGGGAGGATTTGTCATGTCCCAAATTTGTAATTGGGTCACAATGGCCTAATCACATTGGCCATATTCATTAGAGTTTGTAAAATTGATGTTAAAGGTCAAATAATTGCCAAGGAGGAAAATTACTAGTTTCCTAGGTTTGGGGTGGAAGCTTTGGGATTTGGAATAATGGGGATAATAAATGATGTTTGAACATTAGAGTGGCATAAATATTTAATAAAGGATCTAAATAAATATATAAAAAGGGTCCAGTAGCGCCTATAGGTATGCTAGGTATGGAGGGTATGTGCCCTCCAAAAGGTGTGGCCTGATATGGGTTAGCACTCCCAAGTGTAACCCATGTTGCACTCGGTAGTGCTATACCAGGAATCCCTAGTGCGATTCCTAACCCAAGTGTAACCCAGGTTGCACTTGGGAGTGCTAACCCATATCAGGCCACACC
The DNA here is from genome assembly GCA_027924585.1 of Larix kaempferi. Taxonomy (NCBI): domain Eukaryota; kingdom Viridiplantae; phylum Streptophyta; class Pinopsida; order Pinales; family Pinaceae; genus Larix; species Larix kaempferi. The sequence continues at coordinate 5,908,346 of BSBM01000011.1, forward strand.
TTTTGGAGGGCACATACCCTCCATACCTAGCATACCTATAGGCGCTACTGGACCCCTACACCATACCACAATGGCTAGGCAGGTCCCGGTTCCGGTCACTACATCCGCTAGTCTACCATACATGGCAAGTCTCAACCTGCCAGATTTAGCTAGGCTCACAAATGACCCCATCAGGCATGACCCTGCTTGGCCCCACATGCCCACTAAGCTTCCCTCTGACATCCCTAAGTTTGAGGGAAAGGCCGGAGAAGACCCCCAAAACCACATCATGTCTTTCCACTTATGGTGTTCCTCCAACTCCATAGTGGACGACTCTATCCGCCTCCGTTTATTATAGCGCACCTTCACTGGCTCTGCAGCCAAATGGTATATCGAGCAACCCCATGGGACGCATTCCTCATTTACCTCCCTTGCCTCGACCTTCCTGCAGTTCTTTCAGCTACCGGTCCGCTATGATGCGGGCGTCGAGATCCTACTGTCTTGCAGACAGAACACAGCCACGCACATCACTGACCATATTCATGATTGGCGTCGGCGCCGAAGCCTATGCAAAATCAAATTAGACGATCGAATCTTTTTAGATTGGTTCCTTAAATCCCTCCTTCCCCTCATTGCGAAGGATGTAGCTTCTGAAAGACCCCAGTCTGAAGAGGAGGCCATCCTTAAGGCCCAACAGTTTGACCTTATCTATGCCCAGTCAGGTTACCTATACACCATCATACCTGACGCCCCACGAGGTGACTCTGCACGCAGTGACACACCGGGGGCATCCCATGCCGCCGATGGCATTATTGGCCAAATTACACCGCAAGCAAAACCTTTCAGTATGGTGAGCACCATGCCCGCCCCAGACCTTTCTAGGGCTACATCCAGTTCCGGAGCGACAACCTCTGGTTCTCCAAAACCCCTTTCCAACACAGGGGGTGGTAAACACCCAGCCGTTAGCCCCCCAACAGGGCAACGTGCAACCACAACAAATTACTTACACAGCTCCTGATCAACCCATGTTTGATTCAGGCACCCACCACTTATTGATGATGTCCACCGCTGACGTCAATATCCAAACCCGTCGGAATCAATACGGACCGACTTCTGAAGCCCCCCCCGCCGAAAAGGATACCACTGCTAATCCCACTGATCAGACATTGCGTATACCTCAGGTTCCACTTGATGGCGCTTCTAAAGCACCTCGCTTCCCCCTTCACCGAATCAACAACAACCCCAATGCACGAGCTGCGTCCAATTACAACATCGTAGATGACTTAGCTCAATCTCCCGCAGCCATGTCTGCGTTAGAAGTCTTAAAAACCTGTCCTACTCAGCGCAAGACTTTACTTTCCGCCATTGGGGCGATTGACCCAAATGATTCGAACTTGATGACCTTTGATTTAGACCAATCTGAACCACGACTGCCTTCTACCATAGCAGTCCAAGTTTCCGTTTCTATTCGGAATCTTGTCATTCATCGATGTATCATCGACGAAGGTGCATCCACATGCGTCATGTCCACTTTTGTTTGGCAGAAGTTGGGCTCCCCTGCTCTCCAGCAATCCACCACTGCATTGCGGGCCTACGACGGCCGGTCAGCTCAACCTCAAGGTTTATTACCCAAGGTACCCGTCCAATTAGGTGGGAAGACTGTGCTCATCGACATAGAGGTCATTAACGCCCAGCTTGACTATAACCTTTTACTTGGCCGCAGTTACATGTACGCCATGAAAGCGGTCGCCTCCTCCGTCTTCCGCACCATGATGTTCCCCCATGAGGGCCGCGTGGTCAAAATTGACCAACTCACCTACTATGACCCCAACGCCCCTGTAGCACCGGAGAATGTTCTCCCCATGATTGAACAACCCGCTTCTAGTGCGGTTACCTCCTTTGTGTCTTCTGTGGCACCCGGACTGTATTCAGATACACCAATGACCTCTACATTCCAGGCCATCCCACCACCGACACCGGAGACCCAGGTCTCTAACCTCTGCACTCTTTCACAAACACCCGGTAATCAACCCTCCTTGTTACCCAAACCACCATTGGTCCCTAGTCACATCGGTGTTACACCTATCCACACAATCCCCTTTCTATTTCCTCCTTCGGGTGTAGTAAGCGCCCCGTTTATGGCTACCCTTAGTCTCCCCGGGTTAACATTAGGATTACCCGTGTGGTATATTACGCCTCCCGTTCCTCCACCGACACCAAATGTCATCCTACAACCGGTGCAACCCATTGTTACTTCTACCCAACCACCTCCCGGTATCACGACTCCTTCGTCGTCGACGAATCCCCCTCCATTCGTCAGGCCCACTGGGGGCAGAGGCCCACAACCATACACTGCGGTTCCCCCACCCAAGGCAGTTAAACCTCCCCCCATATTTCGTGCTCCTCCAAAATGCTCGCTGTGTGATGAGTTAGGCCATCCAACCCATCAGTGCCCACAGTTACCTGCATTGCAGGAACACATGCAAATGTTGGACGACGACCCCAACATCCCGGTGGTCAAACTAGATCCAAACCCTATGCCTCGTGATAAATCACTGCGTACCAACCACCCATGTGCGATATGCGGTATTTATGGCCACTACTCGCATAACTGTCCTGACATCCCAGACTACAGAGTAGCTCTCTACGAGATGAACAATTTGGACCTAGAGACGGCACCCTCTACTATCGAGGAGATCTACCCTCCCGCATCATCCTCATCCGGAGAGATTAACACCATCTATATGATCTCTTCGACTACCACTACCTCATCACTCGATTTGACCACTCAAAGGTCCCGCAATAATGAAGAGGTTCTCGAGACTCCTACTACCTTTGATTATCCCGGGGAAGACATGAACCATCGTCCATACTTCCTCCTGGAAGAGACTTCATCCACCACCGCTACCCAATCCGCGGTTGAGTCCAAGGATTTCCTTCCTACTAAAATCGACTGGTTAACGGATCCCATGGCCGATATTTCTCCCGTCATCCACATTGACATCTCTGACCCACTTGGTGCCCTTCATACCATCACATTAGGAACCTCCCACAGTGAGCATGAGATCGGAGAATACCAACATCTGTTCCAAGAATTCACTGATGTCTTTACTTGGTCAGATACCGAAATGCCTGGCCTTGACCCCGCCATTTATATGATCTCCACTGGATACCCCTCTGTCCGGTCGGCCCCTTCCATTGATCCCTTTGACACACAGGTTGAACCCTTTCAAATCAACCAGGAAACCACATGTCCACAACATGGGGGCATGCCCAAAACCTTGCCTACTCATCATCACCGTGATCCTCGTCGGAGATACTGGGGGCATCCACCCCACAAAGGGAATACCCCATCATTATATCATCACTTCAGTATGCCACCACGACCCACAGCCTCATGGTATAACACCCCGCCAGCAGTTGCTCAATGCCCTATTGATCTCTCTATGAGACAACATCTGCACCACATTGACACCTCTGAGTTAGGGGGCATAATAGATTACCTCGACCCCGGGATAGGGGGCATGATCAATCATTTTGAACCTTCCCCATCATCTCTATCTCAACACCTCAATGAGCCCATCGTTCAAACCAACACATATGTGATCCACAATCACAAACCCCATGCACATAGCATGGGGGCAGGTCATTAACCCTGCTCACTTTTTCATATTCGTGATCTCAACCATTTTTGAGGTCATGTGTCACTTGTATATTTCAGTTGATTTGATACACCTAGTATTTTTCCCCCACGGGTCATCATTTCTCCCCACCACTGCATCCTTCGCTTGGTGGGATCACCTTTATTTGTAGCCATTTTTTAACCTAGTTATTTCCTTTCACCATTCTGGAGTCCTTATGACCTCCGTTTTTCGCACCATGTGCACCGCCGGATTCATATTTCTGTGCCCGTGATGATGCTTGAGATCATTTCTCGCTCTCACCAGGACCAATATCAACATTGTGTCCCGACACCTTGTCACCTCGGTTTGCGTGCCACATCGGTCATAGCCCGTTTTTGACGTGCCTTATATCACCGGATTCAGTTTTCCACGCTCGTGATGATGCTTGAGATCATTTCTCGCTCTCACCTTTCGATTTCCCGGGCATTTTTTCCATGCCCCCTCGTCACCTCGGCTTGCGTGCCACATCGGCCGTTCTCCGTTTCCGACAATCCTTATGTCACCGGATCCAGTTTTCCGCACTGATGACGATGCTTGAGACCTTTTCTCGCCCTCATCAATCCATTTTTTGTTCGGTATAATTTTATCCCTTTTTCGGGCCGAGCAACCCCTTTTTACGAAAAAGGCACTTAGGGAGTTTCTGTTAAGCTCTTTTCTGACTCCTAAAACAATGAAAAGATCGCCGAGCAATCTTGCTTCCTTTCATGCTCGATAAACGTATCTGAAAGGGCGTCTACCTGGTATAAGTTTACCCCTTTTCCGGACCTCATAGACTAATTACGAAAAAGGTATACTCTAGTCACATCGGCTAGAAGAGTTCTCCATCCGCATCATTTTATCCTTTTTCGGGCCTTGGAGACTAAAACTTACGAAAAAGAAACACCAACAGAGTCCACTTACCGTTTTCAGACTCTCTAAACATGAAAGCAACCATGAGCATGCGCCGTCCTGGGCTCACAAAATCCACAGGACCGTACCATTTCAGAGCACACTTTTATCCCTTCTTGGAGCTCATTAAAACTACGAAGAAGGAAGAATGGTGCCTCTTGGCGCCACGACAGATCATGTCTACTCACATAGCAGCTTCCCCATTCTGGTCGCCTTTGTTCAGAGTATTCTGCAGTATGTCACCCGGAAACTCCCTCGACAGCTACCATCAGCTTCACCCCCCCAGAGTCAGTACATACCCTTCAGTCCCTAAAAGATGATCCCCACACCTACAAGTCAGTTCCCTACGCTGCCAGGTCAACCACGTCATCATGCTCTGAACAAAGGAAGTTTGAGTCTACCCATTTTTGACCCAGTTATTTCCCATCCCCAGCGGAGTCGCCAAAAACTGTTGGCTCGGTTTTGCAACCAAGCTTAGTGCTATGGGCACCTACTAACTAGTAGTAGCAGTTTCAATAGAAATAAAAACAATAAACTAAATAAACAATACTTTTCATGGATCTAAACAAGAATCTAAGCAAATAATGTAAATATTTCAAAATCAAGAACAAGAAACATAAGAAATAATTTTTGTATTGAAAAGTGGGGGGCAAGCAAGTGCTTGCGATATTACCTCCAATGGTGAAGGTTGATGTTGAGCAACTCCCAAGATGAGTAGCTCCAAACTCCAATAGGTCTCTTTCTCCAAGGTTGCTTCAATGGCTAAAAGTGCTCATGGGAGATTTCAGCAGCATAAGGATGAGATAATGGAAGGATGTGAAATGAGGAGCCCCTACCACCTTTTTATAGGTTTTGGTGGTGGGAGATACCATTTTTGGTTTTGTGGAAACCAAATGGTATTGACCAACATGGTTTAGGTACTTTTCCCTCCTTTTTCCTTTTTTGAATAAAAATAATATTTTAATTCCCTTTTTAATATTTTTGGGAATTTGGACCCCTTTCCAACACAAGTGAAAATCAAAGTGGAATTTGATCATGAAGACACATGGAGGAAGTGGGACCCACATATGGCTAGATTTTCCCACTACACTTGGCATCATTCTCTCACCAATTCGAATTCAAGGTGAATGGTAACATAATTGGGGGAGTCCAAAAGGTATTATTCATGGCATGACTCATCCAAGGTTGAAATATAGAGGAAGAGTAACTCCCATGGAAGAGGAAGAGGCAATTTGGAGTTAGTGAGACACTTGGGCTAGATTCCCTAGCTCTATGACAACAATGATGAAGATGCTATGACACCTATGACACAAATCAGACCTGAAGGCTGACATATGACATATATGACATGTCAGGGCTAAAAATAGACTCCAAGAGGGTGCTCAAGGGTGTTAGGGAAGCTAAGATGCTTCCACATGTGATTTGGTGGAAGTGGGAAACTAGGAATTGTTGTACAAGTGGCGTTCTTTGGAATCTCTTCCCAACTTGAGTTGGCATGAGTCTCTTGGAAGGAATTCGACCCATGGAGGACATTAGAACTTTATAAATGTCAATAACAAAGAATGAAACCAGCTTTTGATCATTTGTAGAATTTGCAATTGCATTTGTGAAGAGGGAGAGCTAGTGGATGACTAGTTTCTTGCCTTAGCCAATTTCGAGGGTGAAAGATTCCCATCCAAGTTGGTAATTGGAAAGGCCATTCAGACCTTTCATTTGGAGCTTTAATGGAGTATTTATTTGCAGGTGTAATCTACAGGGCAGCTCATGTTTTCTTCTATTGCAGCTCACTCCTTCAACCATTTCCAGTTTTGATGGCATATTCTTGATCCTTGAGGGAGGGCGTTTTTGGTGAGCTATTGTATTCTTTGGGGAAGATTTTAATGCCCCATTTCTTTTTTAATATGAATTAAATACTCTGTTCTTCATCTCCAAAAAGTTTCAGGTCGAAATTCCAAATAGAAATGTACAAATCTCATTTTTAATGGAAGAACAATGCCATTTCCCCACTACCTTGTTGTGAGCCAATGTATTGATGATGATTTCGAATGAATGGATGATTATATGATATATTTGTGATAAATATACTGACATGGATGTCTTATACAAGTTTCATGTACTGTACTTGAGCATTTGAAGCATTTTTACTCAGTTTAGTTGTATTGGGAGGTGAAATAGTGCCATTTCCCCAAGGGTCGAATTGGGGATTTTTGTAGTTGAATGGGAGAGGGTGAGAACAGTTGTAATAATCCATTAATGGTGAACATGATACTTTAATAAAATAATTAACACATTACATACCTCTGTTCATAAATTTGAGTGGGTTTGGAGGCATTTGGGAAGCCATTTTCAGTACTTACCCCAGGGGGATTTGAACCCCAAATGACTAGTAAAATTGCATAATTGGTTCAGAATCTTAAGAGAGTTTGCAGAGGTCTTTTGGTGGACATATTTCATCCATAAAAATCATATTCAATTTATAATATCATTCATACACCTTCCTTGAATATTTGAAGGCATTTGGAGTCAATTTGAGACCTATAGACCAATACTAGTCAAAGGAAAATCACTAGTAAAGTTACCTACATTGATCAGAATTGAAAGAGGATTTGCAGAAGTATTTTAAAGGTCCAAAGGCATCCCTGAAACACATATTTATGTTCTAATATCATTCATATACCTTCTCAGAAGATTTGGGATCATTTGGAGCAAATTTGGGACCTAGAGATCAAAACTAGTCAAAGGTCGAACTAGGGAAAAAAAGTGGAAAATTGCAATTTTAATAAAAATCCTAATAAGGGACATTACATTCTGTCCCTTTCCCATGGCCCAGAACACAACTTTCTGCCCCTTTTCTGTGCTCTAGACCGTGCATTTTGGCCACAAACCCACGACCCGACCGCAGGTTTCGGCTTCTTTCCCGCGGCCTAGACCGCAACTTTCTGCCCCTTTGCCACGCTTCAGACTACGCATGTTGGCCACAGACCCGCGATCCGAATGCAGATTTCTACCCTTTTTTCGTGCCCCAAACCGCACATTTTGGCTACAGACCCGCGATCCGACCGCAGGGTTCACCCCTACAACCGCACTTTAGGCCATGCATTTCAGTCATAGACCCGCAATCTGATTTCTGCATTTTTAACTTTTTTTTTGAACCCAAAATGTTTCTGCAATATTTTTTGGACTTGCACAACCACCTGTTCTGTCTACAGCGACAGTTACCTACAGCCTGTTTCTGTAGTTTCCTTTCTGTTCCATTTACATAATTTTTAAGTTTAAGTATTTACATTGGAAAAAGAAAATTTTGCATTGCAAGTTAAATTTTTGCATTATTATTGGTTAAAAAAGTTTCCCACTTGTGGCACTTTTGATTGGGTTCATTACCTCACATACACACACTCTGTCACCTAATTCAAGTGAGCCTTAAAACTCTACTTAACACAACCAACATTCTAACCCCACTTGGGGAACACATAAGAATATTGTAGTTAGGTAGGACAGGGCAGATAGGCATCCAAATAACACCCCTCGGTTGCTTACACTTGAGACATAGTTGTTGTCCTTTAGGGTACCGAAATTGCGTAGTATATTTTGACACGGTCACGACCAATTTATCAGAGGGCCTCTCCCTTAAGAGGGTTGAAGTAGCTAGACTGGTTCCGGAGGCCTGAATGGAATACCGTAATCCACCTAGTAACCGAAGCCTACCTACTCATGGGTCCACGTGTGGTGATTCCTTTTAGGCCCACACGGTGATAGGACTGGAGCTGCAAATTCACCTTTCTGGACGTGTCATGAACAGGGTATCTTAGTTTCCTTTCTTCTAGGATTGTCTTACCCGATGTCCCTCCTGGTAGGGGGATACCCTTATCCACTTGGTTCTACTATCCATATTGTTTGACTTGGATTTCATCACCTTGCAGAGGATATGTTTGGTTGAGTCAGAATACTATTTAGCTAGGTGTTTGCATGCTCCCTTACCTTCCTTTGGTCTAGCGAGTCCACTATTTTTATTTTTTATGAAACCTGCTGCTTGTTGGTATTCTAACCATTGTTGTTGACGCTCCACTCATTGTAGCACAACTGTTATTGTAAGCATTTTGAGCTGGTCGTTGGCCTAAGTGTCGTATGTTTTATGCTCTCCTTTTGCACACTCAGCTACATTAGGGTTTTTAATTTTTTTTTCACTCAACACAACCCTCATATACCTGACACCATCTGTCACCTTTGAGTCCTCGAGACACTCTTGACGCCTCCGGGGCGAGCCCCCACAGCATGGTTCACTTGACATCACCCATCATAGACGTAGAGCTTCATCACTTGATACCACTTTTCATAGACCTTGAGCTTCGTCACTTGACTCTACTCATCGATGACATAGAGCTCCATCCCCCGGATCTGATGCCCCTTATTTTACATCTGATTCTGAGGCATAGTCAGAAAACCCCACTTACACTACACCAACTAGCCCCATGGCTGGCATGAATTCTAACCCTTTCTTTGTAGGGACCATTGGTGGAGCATCCAAAACCACCCTAGCCACCACACCTGCTTTAGGTATGCCCTCGATGGGGCCCACACCCACCATTCTAGTCAATGTGCCAATTCCAGTGGCTAGCATACCCAACCCAACCCCACTGGTGACTCACACTACGCTTAGTGGCGCAGGACCCTCCCATACCACCTCCACCCCCCTGTTTGGGGGTCACATCCCTATCACAAACCTAGCCCCTACACTTGGGGGCATCGGCCCCAACGTGGCCGCCACCACCAACATGTCACATCCTTCTACTAGTTTTCCATTCATGGCTAGTCTCAACCTTCCTAAACTGGCCAGACTGACCAACGATCCCATCAGACACGATCCTACATGGCCTCACATTCCCATTAACATCCCATCAGACATCCCTAAGTTTGAGGGCAAGGTAGGTGGAGACCCCCAAAATCACATTATGTCCTTCCATCTATGGTGTTCCTCCAACTCCATAGTGGATGACTCTGTCTGACTCCATCTGTTACAACAAACTCTCACTGGCTCTGCAACGCAGTGGTACATCGAATAGCCCCATGGGACCCATGCGACCTTTACTTCCCTCGCCTCGACCTTCTTGCAGTTCTTTCATTTACCTGTCTGCTATGACGTGGGAGTTGAGATCCTACTGTCTTGTAGACAGAATACAGCCACCCACATCACTGACCACATTCATGAGTAGTGTCAACGCCGAAGCCTATGCAAAATCAAGTTAGATGATAGTATCTTCCTAGATTGGTTTCTTAAATCTCTCCTTCTCGTCATTGCGAAGGATGTGGCATTTGAGCGACCCCAGTCCGAGGAAGAAGCCATCTTAAAAGCCCAGTAGTTTGAACTTATCTACACCCTGTCTGGTTACTTATATACCATTATACTCGACGCCCCCCACGACTATTCCTCCGGAAACGATGTGTCGGGGGAATCCCATGCCGCCAATGGCATCATTGGCCATGTTGCATCGCATAACCAACCCTTTTCCATGAGGTGTACTGGTAATGGCCCCTACATTTCATGGGCTACATCCCACTCTGGAGCAACCTATTCACATGCTCCCATGGCGCATAACCGCCATTCCCATGGACCCTCATTCCCACCTCAGTGTTTCGGCCATGCATCCCCCGGTTATGTTTCCCCGATTGCACCTCAACCATATTACCACCCGCAAGTCGCGCATGCTCCTGTATCCTATGAAGCAGCACCTGCAGAAAATCAACCACCCATCACACAAATGTATCAACAACCCCCACAAGGTCTCACACCTACACTACCACCAACCCCGCCCACTTATTATCCGTCGCAGCCTATTCCCGCACCTACACAACCCCAGCACCCACCTGCCTCCCAAGGGCAACTGTACCCGCAGCAAAATATGCAGCATAACCAAAATACCCAATGCCAACAAGGCCAACAAAACCGCGGAAAAGGACGTAACCGCGGGAACAACCCCCCTCTAGACCAAGGCAGCCAGCCATTTAATCCCGCAAACAATAATAACGTGGCACTTGCCAACCAAAACCCCGACAGGTCACCAAAGAAAGCTAAAAACCCTAACTTATGAATGAACCACCCTTGTTCTATCTTCGAGATCTATGGCCATTACACCCACGCTTACCCACATTTGGAGTGGGCATGACAACTTTGGACTGATGATGCCCACCGTCAAGGGAACGCGGCACCTCAGGTGCCACCTAAGGACCCACCACCTCAAACTCAACCCTTGGTGTTACAAAACCCTTTACCAACCCAAGGAGTGGTGAACACTCAACCGTTAGCTCCCCCTCAAGGAACTGTGCCACCACAACAACAAGTCACGCACGCTGCGCCTGCCCACCCCACTTTATACTCAGGCACCCATCACTTGTTAATGATGTCATCCACTGATGTCCACCTTCAAACCCGCTAGAACCAATATGGCTCCACCCTTGAAGACCCTCCCATTGATAAAACCACCAACTCTCTTCCCATCGATCAACCATTACGCATACCTTCGACCCCATTAGATGGAGTCCCAAAAGCCCCTCGCTTCCCACTTCGTCGCATCAACAATAACCCCAATGTTCGCACTGCGTCTAATTACAACATTGTTAGCGACTTAACTCAGTCCCTCGCAGCCATGTCTGTGTAAGAGGTCTTAAAAAACTATCCTACACAACGCAAGACTCTGTTATCAGCCATTGGTGCTATCGACCCGATTGATTCATGATTGATGGCCTTTGATTTGGACCAATATGAACCACGCCTACCTTCCACATTAGCATTCCAAGTTTCTGTATCTATTCGGAATCTTGTAATCCATTGGTGCATCATCGATGAGGGTGCCTCTACATGTATTATGTCCACCTTCGTTTGGCAGAATTTGGGATCCCCTACTCTCCAGTCGTCCACCACTGCATTGCGAGCCTACGACGGTCGTTCGGATCAATCCCAAGTTCTCTTAGCTAATGTCCCCGTCCAGTTGGCTGGTAAAATAGTGCTTATTAACATAGAGGTCATCAATGCCCAACTTGATTATAACCTCTTACTTGGCCATAGTTACATGTACGCCATGCGGGTGGTTGCCTCATCCTTTTTTCGTACCATGATGTTCCCCCATGAAGGATGAGTGGTCAAGATTGATCAACTCACCTATTACAATCCCAATACCCTTGCTGCACCCGAAAGCGTTCTTCCCATGGTTGAACAACCTGTTTGCGGTGCATCTACCTTGTTGGTTTCCTCAGTTGGACCTGGAGTCTACTTAGATATGTTGATGACGTCCACATTCCAATCCATTCCACGCCTGTCACTAGCGACAGAAATATATGACTTATGTACCCTCTCCCATAATACACAAACACCCAACCATCAACCGCCCTTACTACCCCAACCAGCATTGGTACCCAGTCATGTCGGCACCACACCTATCCATACAATCCCCTTCCTATTTCCCCCTTCAGGAGTAGTAAGCGCTCTAGTGATGGCCACACTAAACCTAACTTTAGGAATACTTGTATGGTACATCACAACTCTCGTTTCCCCTCCGATGCCCAATGTCATCTTACATCCAGTGCAACCTATCCCCACTACTAGTCGGCCACCTCCTAGTGTCACCACTCCTTCCTCCTCTACCAACCCACCCCTTCTTGCCAAATACACTGGGGGCAGAGGCCCACAACCTTACACCGCTCCGCCCGCACCTAAAGCCACTAAGAATCCTCCACCATTTTGCACTCCTCCCAAATGCTGTCTCTGTGATGAGTTGGGCCATGCTACCCATCAATGTCCACAATTATCTGCATTACACGAGCACACTCAAATGCTTGACGATGACCCCAACATCCCGGTTGTCCAAATCGACCTTACCCCTAAGCCTCGCTATAAATCACTGCATACTAATAAGCCTTGTGCAATATGCAGCATTTACGGCCATTACTCACATCACTGCCTTGATCTCCCATATTACACAGCCGCTCTCTATGAGATGAATAACTTGGACCTCGAGATGTCTCCTCCCACCATTGAAGAGATCCACCCCCCAGAATCTCCGACAATAGAAGAGTTCAATACCATTTATATGATCTCTACTGCTAACATCTCCTCGTCAACCGATTTGACTACAAAATGTTTCCGCAATGATGAGAAAAATCTCGAGGCTCTTACCACACCTGATTACTCCTGGGAGGATATCCCCATCATTTCTATTTCCTCTCGGAGGAGTCCTCCCCCATCACAGCCACCCAATTTTTGGTTGAGTCCAAATATTTCCTCCCCACCAAGGTCAACTAGTTTAAAGAGCCCATTCCCGTTCCCGATGCCTTCGAGGAAGGTAACATGACCAATATCTCACCCACAATCCCAATTGATATCTCTGCCCCAGGTGGTTCCCCTGAACTCATTTCTTTGGGAGCCTCCTGCACCGAGTATGAGATCAGAGAGTACAAAAAACGTTTTCAGGAGTTCCACGATTTCTTTTCCTGGTCCTACACTGAAATGCCTGGTCTTGACCCCGCTATCATAGAGCACCACATTGACACGTGGCTAGATATGCGCCCTGTTCACCAAAAACAATGCCCCATTCACCCATCAAAGCTCCCTGTCGTTAAAGCAAAGATTGAGAAACTTCATACAGTAGGTTTCATTTACCCCATCGCATACACCACTTGGGTTTCTAAACCCGTCCCTGTTAACAAAAAACAAGGCACCGTCTGGGTATGTACTGAATTCCACGATTTAAACCAAGTATGTCCCAAAGACAACTTCCTGACACCATTTATTGACCAACTCATCAATGCATGCGCGGGGCATGAAGTCCTATCCTTCATGGACAGGTTCTCTGGGTATAACTAGATTCAAATCCGCAAAGAAGATCAATACAGGACTGCCTTCACCACCCCATGGGGCACGTTTTCCTATTGGGTCATGTCTTTTGGCCTTAAAAATGCTGGGGCCACCTTCTAGCGAGCCATGACCTATTGTTTTCATGACTTGGTTCATATCCTATTATTCTATCTTGACGATCTCACAGCATGTTCCAAGAGATGATCCAACCACCTTAACGACCTCGAGCAAGTTTTTCTGTGTTGTCGCAAGTATCATATCCGTTTGAACCCACTAAAGTGTGTCTTTTGCATTCTAGCAGGCCGGTTGTTAGGTTTCATTGTTTCCCACAAAGGAATCGCTGTCGACCCCCTCAAAGTTCAAGCCATATTAGAACTTCCCACACCATGCATGCTCTGGAAACTACATAGCTTATAGGGGAAATCTAATTTCCTCCGCCGCTTCGTTCCTGATTATGCCACCACAGTTCATGGTTTCTTATGTCTACTTCATACTCACATACCCTTTGTTTTGGATGACCAGGAACATGCTTCATTCGAAGCCCTTAAAAAAGATCTCATGCAAGCCCCTTTGATCTCCCCTCCGGATTTCTCTTAGCACTTCATCCTTTACGTCTCGGCATCCGACCACACCGTGTCAGGGGTCCTTGTTCAAGAAGAGGCTTCTCACCAGGAGCATGTCATTTATTACGTCAGCCAAACCTTGTCTAGACCACTCCTACGTTACCCATATGAGGGAAGGATGGCCCTTTCCGTCATCTTTTCCATACAGAAATTGCGACACTACATCCTCCTAAGTCATACTACCGTTGTCGCCGACTCCAACCCCATGATCTACCTCTTGAACTGTTGCCTTCTACAAGGCTACGTCACTAAATGGGTAATTATCCTACAAGAGTACGACCTGAGTTTCAGAACTTCGAAAAGTACTAAAGCCCTTGTGCTTTCCCAACTCATAACCGACCTCCTATCCCTTTTTCCGTCCCCCCCAATCCCCGATGAGTTACCGGACAATCATTTGTTCATCATCTCATCAGATTACCCATGGTATGCTGACATTCTGATATACCTTCACACACAGAAGTTTCACCCCGATATCGATCATGATGGACGCCACTGTATCTGTCAGCACGCCTCTTGGTACCTCCTTCTGGGTGATGTCCTCTACCGACATGGTGCCGACAGTATCCTCCGCCATTGTCTTACACGAGAGGAGGCTGAGCAAATCCTCAACGACTGTCATAGTGGCGCCTGTGGTGGACATTTTTCTGGGATGGCCTCAACCCAGAAGGTAATCCGTGGCGGATATTTCTAGCCCATGTTGTTCATTACATTAGAGGAAATTTCATTTTAAAATGGGCCTTCCAAAAATAATACAAATTCCATGTCATCATGTATTAGCCAATCAAAATGCTTTAAAATTCAAAAAGAGAGCACCTAAAAAAATTGGAGGGAAAAAATAAAAACTACTTTTTGGGATCGTAGTTTCAACTTATCTCCTTGTAGGTTTACTCAAATTTCAAGGGGGGAACTCATTGGATGCATAATTAAATTATGCATCCAACGAGCACCCATGTTGCATACTTTTAACAACATCCACACCATGAAAAATAAAAAATACATTTAAAATCATGTTTTCTCTCACTAGAAACACGTTTTTTAATGTATTTTCAATTTTTCATAGTGTGGATATTGTTAAAAGTATGCAACATGGGTACTCGTTGGGTGCATAATTTAATTATGCATCCAATGAGTCCTCTCACTTGAAATTTGAGTAAACCTACAAGAAGATAAGTTGAAAATACAATCCAAAAAAGTAGTTTTTTACTCTCTCTCTACTATTATTTTATTATTTTCTTATTATTTTCCTTAGGAGGCCCATTTTTTACCCAAATTTCCTCTAATGACTGCATCACTGTGGTCAAGCGTTGCCATAATTGCCAACTCTTTGCCCCGAAGGCATGGACACTACCTGCCCCGCTCCACTCGGTCGTTACCGTCGGTCCCTTTTGTAAATGGGCCATCGACTTTATGGAGTGTAAACCCTCATCCACCAATGGCCATAAATACATCATTGTCGTCGTCGACTACTTCACCAAATGGGCTGAAGCCATGCCTACCTTCAACTATAAAGTCGACACTGCTGCCCGTTTCTTTTTTAACCATGTGATTACACGATTCAGGGTCCCAAAACAGCTTGTCTCGGACCATGGTTCACATTTTGAAGCCATTTGGAGCGAGTTGTCAACTCTCCTTAAATTCAAACATCAGTATGCCTCTGCTTACTACCCCCAAGGGAACGACCAAGTTGAGGCCATTACAAAATTTTGAAAATAATCCTCCAACGCACTGTTGACCAACATAAGTCCAATCGACATCACATGCTTTTCCCTGCATTATGGGCTTACCGTACATCAACTAAGACTGCCACCAGTTTCACCCCTTTTCACTTAGTTCATGGTGTCGAATCTATCCTCCCCATCGAGTGTTAGATCCCCGCCCTACACATTGCTATTGAACTTCTCCCTGACACCTCCCCACTTGAGCAACGTTTGCTGTTATTAGAGCAAGCTAATGAAGACTGCCGCGTATCCCTCCAAACAATTGAGGCAGCAAAGAACTGCTCCAAATCTAGTTATGACAAACATGTCCACCCACGAGCTTTCCATGAAGGAGATCTACTCCTCATTTACGACCAATCCCATGACAAGACAGGTAAAGGGAAGTTCGAATCCATGTGGCAAGGCCCTTACATAGTGCATACCTGCCTTGGACATGGGGCATATATTCTAACTGAATCAAAAGGCCACCCTTTGCGCAACCCTTGTAATGGGTTGTATCTTAAACGCTTTTATCCTTAACAATCCGGCGGACCCGCTGGTCCGTAGTGTACAATTTGATTTCTTTTTGTTTTCCAATTTTTTCCTACAACCTTACCTTCGCCATTTTCTTGCATGATCATGGATGGACCATCTTCCACCTTATTACATTGGATTTGCCGATGGAGCAAGCCGCTGGTCTCCAAACCCGGCCTCTGCAGCTTGGGTCTTATATTCCGCTTCACATGAGTTGATTCACCTTGACGGAATGTGGAAAGGTGCTGCTATCAATAACCAGGATGAGTACAATGTTGTGACCGGTCTCCTGACTACTACCCTTTAGATGGGTATACGTCACCTTCATGTGTTCCTTGAATCCCAGTTGCTTGTCTCCCAGCTCAACAACTGCTACTAGGTGCGTGATCCTTGCCTCTTTAGAAAGTTCCTGTGCACAAAACAGCTAAGCCGACAGTTTGAATCCATAACATTCACTCATGTCCCAAGAGCTCAAAATAGTGCCGTAGATCAAATGGCTAACAACATACTCAACTGGCATATCAATCACACCATGTAAATCATCCATCAAGCATAACCATCACATATCAACACATCAAAAATATAAAAATCCCAAAAAGGAGACATCTACAACAAAGGGTATCCATGTGCCTATCATAACAAGTCATTTGCATCCACGTGCAATAAACAACACAAAACAATACAGGCGCATCCACGTGCGTACAAAAATAATCACCGCAAAAAATCATCCATGTGCATATCTATATAAATATACCATCATCATATAAATTTCATGAGTGTCCCAGCACTCAGATATACAAAAAATATACATCGAGGAGCCCCAATAGCATCCCTATCATAAAATACATGTCGTCTATACAAAAAATCCCAAATGCCCATACGCATCGGGTGGAGTCCCCAGCACTCCCTAATGAGATTCATATCCCCCATCTGAACCATCATCACTCTCCATCGCAACTACGTCTGCTACAGACTCATCCTCTCTTCGCTCCTCCTCTGGATCCTCCTTATCCCACTGTAAATCCTGAGCCCTCCTCTCCTCGGCCAATACCGCCACCCGAATCAGAATCGCCCGCCAATCCCGTGGAGCCTCATGACAGGCCTTGACCACCTCCCAATCAAGCTCCCGCCACCCCTCATCGGAGAACGTAACCAGTAGCTAGTCGAAGGTAACTCGCAAGGACTCCAAAGACCCATCCGCATCTCATCGTCGCACCTCCCCCGATCTGGAAAGGCTAGCACTGCTATGCGACCCCTATGGTCTCTATACCCCTGTGGTGGCCTCGGTACCACATTTGCATCAAACCACATCACCAATAGTTAGGATCATCATATATGTCTCTAGCAACCAATCTAACATAAAACCAACAATCATGAATCTAGATACATACCATACGGGCCCCAAGCCTACCTTGGAGGTCATGGCACCTCTAGATCTCCCCGATAGTGCATCTCTCGATACGGGTTGTCATAAAAAACCACTGGCATCTGCAGCCATTGCAAATAGAGCTCCCACGTGAAATACCACCCCACCTCTCCACCACCCCATTGACACATCATCTGACCCCACTGCACCATCCGGGGCTTGCTCAACCCCCTAGCCCGGATCGGCACTTGCGGCCGCAGCATCAGAACCCTCTCCATGAAGAAAGCACACAAAAATGACCCATAACAGAACCCCTTTCTAGATACCTTCACCTTGCTCAGCTGTCCCTGAACACAGATGAGGAATATCTGGCCCCAAGCAAAGAAAGTTTCCTGTAATACCCACTCTACCAACTACATCTGTCCCCCCGACACCTGGTTGGGCCCCTATGACCCCAACACTCAAACCACACATGCTGCGATCGCCTGAATTGATGGCTCCTCTTAGTCACAAATCAGAAGTGAATTCTTATAAACTTTTTCTGTAGGGAGGTAATACCGATCCAACATCTCCTCCATGTCCACATCCGTGGACCTCTGTGGTTGGGTATCCACCACCCTACCCAAACAAGGCAGTCCTGTGAAAAAATGCACATTTTCCAGGGTGAGCTCCAATCTCTCCCCCTGCACCATGAAGGCCTGTCTATCAGGCTCCCAGAGGCCCACCAACCTGTTCAGTAGCAGTACTGCTGAACACATCATCAACACCTGTGCAAACTTCAATACCCCTCACAACCCTGAAGTCCCCCAGACATGTCGATCATCCCGTATGTACTCCATTAGATTGTTAGGTATCTCATGCTCTCTCCATAGTACTCTCAGCATCTTGTCAATCCCACAATGAAAAATCATCAGAACATCATCAAATAAACCATCATTCCCCCCTCGGTATGACTCCATAATCCTAATCCAGATCGTGGCTGTGGGGCCTAATGTCGCGATTCCAAATCATGGCTATCAGGAGTACAGCCGCGATCGCAGATCGCGCATGTGGGGTCCATAGCCACGGTCATAGATCGCGGCTATCCAGGCCATATTCGCGATCTCGGATCGCGGCTGTGGAGGCCACAACTGCAATCCATGATTGTGGACATTGCCTCAAAACCCGCGATCCACACCCGTCCTGGACCATACCACCCTCCCTAAGGACCCACTACCCACCTGAATCGAGAAAACATTAAAAGTAGAAGTTCAGTGAAATACCTGCAACTCGCAGAAATAAAATCGACCAGTCGAATCGCCCATAAATGCTAAATCCGCTGTGGCCCAACACACTCGTGTCAAAGTCAACCGCACAAATGACACTTGGCATTATGGGTCCACTTACTATTTATAGACAGTTTACTTTTTCTTGATTCAGCCATTTAGGATCCATACGGAGTCCATTTTCCAAACTGTTTCCACCACTAGAATCAAAATGACGAGACCTTCAGAATGGTCGACTCGATTTCTCATTTTCTCTGAACCCCTTTTTTGGATTTTGTCCATGCAGGTCACCATCTCGATTTGCATGCCACATCGGCCGTTATCGATTTTTAACATTCCTTATACCATCGGATTCAGTTTTCCAAGCCCGTGATGATGCTTGAGATCATTTCTCGCTCTCACCCCCATCTTTTTCGGGCATTTTGCACTAGCCCCTAGTCGTCTCGGTTTGCATGCCACCTCAGTCATTATCCATTTTTGACGTTTTTATATCACCAGATTCAGTTTTTCGCACTCGTGATGATCCTTGAGATCATTTCTCGCTGTCACAGTCACCCATCTTTTGACATTTCGTCAGTCCACCACCCAACTGCGGTCTGCGAGCCACATCGATCGCCATCACTTTACACTTGCTTTGACACTGCACGCATATCCATGAACTTTCCACTCCCTTCATACTGCAGTTATTTCATTATTTTTCCACCATTCACCATTCCGCAAGGAGGCACCACCAGTGTTCCCCCCCAACCCTCGTTCTTGGTTCTCATTGATGTCCCTTGATTGAACACTCTCTCCTTGCTTGACCATTCCTTTTGTTCGGTATAATTTTATTCCTTTTTCGGGCCAGACAAGTCCTTTACAAAAAAGGCACTTAGGGAGTTTATGTGAAGCTCTTTTCTAACTCCTAAAAGAATGAAAAGCTCGCCGAGCAATCTTGCTTCCTTTCATGCTCGTTAAAGTACTAGAAAGGGCGTCTATCTTGTATAAGTTTAACCCTTTTCCGGACCTGGTAAACTAATTATGAAAAAGGAATACTCTAGTCACATCGGCTAGAAGAGTTCTCCATTGCATCCTTTTATGCTTTTTCGGGCCTTGGAGACTAAAACACGAAAAAGAAACCCCCTGGAGTCTTCTTATTGTTTTCAGACTCTCTAAAATTAAAAGCAACCACGAGCATGCGCCGTCTTGGGCTCATATAAATCCACATGACGGTACCATTCCATTATTTTAGAGTCTTCTTATCGCTTTCAGACTCCTTAAAATTGAAAACAATCATGAGCATGAATTGTCCTGGGCTCATATAAATCCACATGACAGTACCATTTTATACCTTCTTTGAGCTCCTTAAACCACGAAGACGGAACCAACGGTGCCTCCTGGCACCATAACATATCCTATCTTGTCCCCACATTATGGCAGCAACCCAAATACGGTCGCCTTTGTTCAGAGTATTCTGTGATATGCCACCTTTAAGAGTTTATGGATCTCATACATCAGTTTGACCCCCCGAGCCTCTCCCATTACATTCATATCCCCTGATCCCTTAAGATATGATCCCTTTCCCTCAAAATTCAGTTTCATATGCTGCCAGGACAACCATGTCATCATACTCTGAATAAAGGAAGTTTGAGTCCCCCTCCCCACTCTACAACCCCCATTATTCCCCATCCCCAAAATATGCCAGTCCCACTATCAGACCTATCACCTTCTGGTTGTTCACCTCATGCTCCTATCGAGGAAACATAATTTCCTCGATAGTTGCAAGGTCTCCTTCTGTCGACGCCAACTAATCTATTCCAGAGGATAGACCCAGAGGTCCTTGTGCCTTGGACTCATCACTATCAATGGTGAATGAATACAGATCATTTCTAAAAGATTCCTCAGTTCCTCTCTAAATGATTGTTTCTCACATGCTCAATGTCAACACCTTGATCACATTGTTGAGACTCATACAGGGTATTATTCCTTTCAGTTTTTTGTCGAACACCCCGGACTTCCCCTGACTCTAGCACATTGGTGAGTCACTTTGGAATGCCCACGTATATATTCCCAGGGATATCCGGGTTGTGTTGGCGATAGTATTCGGAGGCCACCCACTCAGATGCTTCCTTGAGTACCCAGTATAGCTACAGTTCAGTGTACCATTGAGGGTATGACTCCCCGTCATTATGATCCAATATCTCATCAGTTCCTTTGGTACCACACTCAACAATACTATTATTATTCCAGTGTATCATTTCTTCAGCTCAAACATGGTCAGACCAGCAGTATGTCCCAGATTTGTGTCCCCTCTAGACCCTTATGATGTACACAGTCGTTCTCCATGCATCCTTCAGGCCCCCTCTTTTTCGGCCTCATTGTTACTTTATATATCTTTATATGAGCATGGGTATGCTAGCCTCGTCCATATATTGAGATTATACCTCATTCATTGTTGAGGTCATGTATTTTCAGTTTTTGCAGTTACTTCAAGACCACTGTTCCGGTCTCCAGTCTGTTTCTTCTCTTCTCCACACCCCAGGAAAACCATAAAAGACCTATGATGTCTATCGGCCATACGATGAGCTCCTGCCCTCACACATCAGGAAGCAATCTATTAACACCTAAAAAGTGCTCATTACCTCATCTCCCTCACCACATGACTCATTTGTCTATTTTTCCCACCATCTTTTCCTCCAAAACCTCAAAAAACCATTAAAAAGCCACCAAAAGGCCAAAAATCCCCCTTTTTTCCCAAAAAATAATTTAAATTTCCTCAAAAGATAGCAAAAACCCTCTAAAAAGGCTCTAAATTCCCAAAAATAAAATAAAAGGGAATAAAAAATATAAAAAGAGGAAAAAGAGGGAAAAAGAAAGCAAAAGCCCTAAACCGTTGACCTAAACCATATGGTGCCAAAAACCATAGGTCAATACTCCACCACTAAAATCCTATAAATAGGCGATGGAGGCTCTCCATTTCATATCCAAAATCTATCCTATCTTCACTCTGCCAAAATCACTCTTGAAAACCTAGATTACCATTTCAGCTAGCTTCCCATTTGAGTGCCCCTTTTGGTCCATTACCCAAACACCTTAGAGAAGGAGAAGGAACCCATTGGAGAAGGGAAGCAGCCCTCCTGGATTACTGCAAGAGCTCCACCAACCTCAACATTTGAGGTAAATGTAACTTTGTTCTCATTTTTAATACAAAAAAAAATTCCCATTATATTATCGTCTTTTTATTTTTTGTTAATGCACATGTTAGCTTAGATTTTACCTTGTTTTATTGTCAAGTGTTACTGTTTTACTGAACTGCTACTAAGGAGGCCCTTCTCCTTAGTAGGTGCTCATTTGTACAATCTAGGGCGAAAACACTAGCTACAGATATGACTAACCAGAAGAGTCCTATATAAACCTTGAATACTAATGCTTATTATCTGTGTTTGACATGATCATGACTATACATGTTTAAGATTATTGTGTTTTGATAGTATTGAGATTATACTAATGAATATATGATTATGTATGAGATCTCAAGGACAACACAATGATGATACTAGTAAGTATGCATAGTGATCAAGGATGGATATAAGTTCAAGGATGGGTAATCCAGGAAGCAAAGATCAAGAGGGAGCACACTCCAGTAGTTCCTGCAAGGAAACAAATATTGAGAGGGAGTCCACCCAACAAACAAACAAATATAAGTATTTGAATTGTCATTTCTTGTATATTTGATTGTTTAAATAATACTGTTCAATAATGTATATACTTATGTACCTAGACTTAGGTTGTGTATTATGCATGTTAGAACAATTGCATTAATGAACAATATACTACTTATATGCATGTGATGGGTAAGTGGCCTATGGCACTGTACAACATTCCATTGCCACTTATATACAATGAAACCTCTTTGTTGACATGTTGGGAGTTGTGCACACTCGTAACAATGTTCTGGTAGAGATTGGAAGGCACCTAGAAAGTTACAAGATATGGATAAATGTTGTATTGAAGCATTGGCTAAGATAATTGCATGACTGTATGACATATTTCTTTATGTGTAAGAATGTGTTCTGAAAACTCTGAGATGCTTCTAATCATGCAATTTAACTTGTCTTGTAGCAAAGATCGTATACCATCACTTACAAAAGAAGGACTACAACATCTGTTCCAGCAACAAAGCTATCTATTGAAGATATTGAAGTTACCAGGATCTGGGATGAAGTAATGGAAGAATGCTATGATCCGTCGATCATGAAGAATGATGTTTGGGATGTGGTCCCAAGACCTGAAGGGAAGTCTATGGTGACTTCCAAGTGGATCTACAAGATCAAGCATGTTGCAGATGGCAGCATAGAAAAATACAAAGCGAGGTTTGTAGCTTGTGGTTGATTATGAAGAGACTTTTGATCTTGTAGCCAAATACACTTCCATCATATCCGTACTTGCTCTCGCTGTAGTGATGAAATGGAAGATACACTAGATGGATGTCAAGACAACTTTCTTGGATGGTGTAGTCGAAGAGGAAGTATATGTGGAACAGCCACTTGGTTTTGAGACACATGACAGGAAGTCATATGTGTCTAGGTTGAAGAAAGCCTTACATGGCTTGAAGAAAGCCCCTAGGACTTGGGGATGATGCACTATTTTCTAGGCATGGAGGTGTGGTAGGGTGCATATGAAATCTTCCTTGGACAAGGGAAGTATGCAGTAGAGATTCTGAAGAGCTTCGAGATGATGGACTGCAAGGCCATGGCCACACCTATGGCATCGAACCTGAAGCTTCTGTGTGATGCTTCATCTGATCCGATTGATGCCATTGTGTATCATCAGATGCTTGGGTCCTTGATGTACCTGATGAACACGAGACCAGATATTTGCTTTGCGGTGAACACATTGAGCTAGTTCCTGACGGATCCCATAGGTGTTCACCTGGTTGCTGTAAAGCATGTTTTGAGTTACATGAAGGGTATAATTGATTATGGGCTCAAGTATGATGTGAATCAAAAGTTTAACTTGCAGGGTTATGTTGATTCAGACTGGGCAGGCAGTGCTACAGATAGGAAGAACACTTCTGGGTGCTACTTTAGTATGGTATCAGGTGTGATCTCTTGGTTTAGCAGGAAGCAGTCCTGCATAGCATTGAGTACAGCTGAAGAAGAGTATGTTGCAGCTTGTTCGGCTAGTTGTGAGACAGTATGGCTTAGGAAGCTACTATCTGAGTTATTTGATATCCCGTTGGATGCTACTGGAATATTTTGTGACAACCAGAGTTGTGAGAAGCTGTTTGAGAACCCAGTGTTCCACAACAGGTCGAAGCACATTGAGATCAAATATCACTATATCAGGGATATGGTGTAGAGAGGAGCAATGAAGCTCCTGTATGTTGCGACGGATGAGAAGGTTGCAGATGTGTTGACAAAACCACTAGCCATAGTGAAGTTTGAATACTTCAGAGAGAGGATTGGTGTTCTCCAGATTGATGACACTTCGAGAAAGAAGTGATGGACACATTTGCAGGAGCCATTCCAAGCATGGTGAGAGGAGGATCCTTCCCATGGATGTGGATTTAAGCGCTATGTGATGAGCATCAGGACAGTGCTCCAGTTACTGCTCTATATGCATCATGTTGGATGCTTGTTATGATCAGCTGGCTCATGTATTTGTATATGCATCATGTTGGATGCTTGTTATGATCAGCTGGATCATGTATTTGTATATGCATCACGTTGGATACTTGTTATGATCAGGTGAATCATGTATTTGTATATGTATCAGGTGGATACATTGTATGATCAGGATGATCATAGATGATGAGCTTTAGGATGTTGCTCCAGATGATATGTATTAGGTGGATACATTGTATGATCAGGATGATCATAGATGATGAGCTTCAGGATGTTGCTCCAGATGATATGTATCAGGTGGATACATTATATGATCAGGATGATCATGGATGACTAGCTTCAAGATGTTACTCCAGATGATATGCATCAGGATGATGCTATGATGATGAACATGATGATCATGTGATGATGTACATTAGAATGATGTATGATGAGCATCAGGTTGATGCTCTGTGATGGAAATCCTATATGTGTTCTATGTCCCATCGAGTATGAAAAAGGACTGGCTCTGTGGCGGAAAACCTAGATGTGTTCTAGGTCCCATCTAGTATGATAAAGGATTGGATCTATGGTGGAAATACTAGATGTATTCTAGGTCCCATCTAGTATGAAAAAGGACTAGCTCTGTGGCATAAATCCGAGATGCATTCTAGGTCCCATCCAGTATGAAAAATGACTGGGTCTGTGGTAGAAATCCTAGATTTGTTCTAGGTCACATCCAGCATGAAAAAGGGTTGGCTCTGTGATACATCGAACATGAAAAAGGGATGGCTTTGTAGATGATGAATACTTGCAGGTGGCATACCTACATCCAGTATGAAAAAGGACTGGCTCTGTAGAACTTCCTATGACGAGTAGATCAGAGATTGATTGAGATAGCAGCAGCGGTGACGATGACGATGATCCAGTGAAGATGATCTAGAGAGGAAGACTTGTGCTAGCAGATCTATGTCGAGAAATACCTTCCTAGTTAAGAGGGGGTGTTGATGTAATTGTAACTTCGGAATGTATTTCACATATATGTATATTGTATTCCTATAGAGATGTTATTATTCCTCTATACGCAAGTGTCATCATTTATATTGTAAGTGTTGTAACTTATACTTGATGGGTTATTAGACCACCTTGATGGGGTCGGCCCTGTATAAGTCATGTGGGTTAAAGGGTTATTATACCACCCTAATGGGGGTCGGCACTGTCAGCATTATGTTATGTGGTTAAGTTAAGGCCGACCTAGTAAAGGTTATTAGGCAAGTCAAGTCATGTAAAAATAAAGTGCGGGAGGCACTCTATTTGATCATTCACTTTCTCACTCTTACACTCATTGGATAGTGGTGCACTAGTGGAGGAGGAGAAGCTATTGTTAGGAGTATATCTCTTATGCTTGGGTTGTATCATTGCTCTATCTATCTCTAAGGAAGTTGCAGGGTTTTTCACCTTCTTGGTTTTCCCCAGTGAAACTCTGTGTCTCTTGTGTGCTTGTATTATTGTGTCCATGATTGATATGCCATAGATATTCTGTAGATATGATGTACATGTTATTCTCTCAGTTAATATCCTAGATCAGATTGAAATTTATGAAAAACTAACATGGGGTGGTCCATTCTCCTATGAGAATGGCCAGCAAGATCATCTAAGAAAACCTCCATTATACTTTTAAGGTCGTGAAAGGCATATGTCATGGCATGCTGAAACATAGCTTTGGTGTTTTTAAGGCCAAAGGGAATTTTCTGGTATGCAAACGTACCCCAAGTAAAAATGAAAGCATTCTTATGTTGGTCCTCGGGTTTGATTTGAATCTCGTTATAACCCAAAAAGTCGTCAATGAATGAAAAAATCTCACTTCTGGCACAAGCATCCAAGATCTGATCAATGAATGGCATGGAGAAGTTGTCTTTCGGACATGCACGATTCAGGTCTCTAAAATCAGTGCATACGCGGATCGTTCCCTACTTCTTATCCACAGGAACGGGGTTTGACACCCATTCGGTAAGGGGAACGGGGTAGATAAAACCAGCTCTGAGCAGTTTTTCCACCTCTTCCTTAATAGCTGCTGCCTTCCTAGGGTTAACAGCATGAAGACATTTCCGAACCGGTTTAGCATGAGGATACGTTCTAATCTCATGTTCGAAAATACTAGGGTCTATTCCTGGCATCTCCTCATATGACCAGGCGAAAGATTCTCGAAGTTCAGTAAACAATTCAGTGTAAATGGCAACTTCCTTAGAAGAGCAATCAACACTGATGTAAACATTCTCAATCTTTTCGGGAGTGCGAGAGATGTTCATCGGTATAGTCAGGGAAATATTATCCATGTTCCCTTCCACGAAAATCTCATGTAAGCCCAAAAGAGCCACAGGGTGACTAACCATCTCGGCAAGAGTCGTCCTAAACTCTTCTTGCTCGCAGAGATCGAGGTTGGGAAGGAAATAAGAGAAATGGTGCATATCCTCCCAAGACCTCTCACTACCATACATGGCCTCTATAATAGTGTTGATGCCTCGGATATCGTAGCATCAATCAGGAAGGGATTCTCCCCGGTAGATGATCCCAATTAGATTATCTCCCGTTTGGTTTAGGGAATCCATCCGGTTAGCGGTTCCGACAACCGTGGGTTTGGAGTTTAATTCCAATTATATCGGTTATGGCCCGATCCACCTTTCTTTTGGATTTTATGTTTTATAATGATATGCAAGTGCCTAGTTTATATTTGATCTTAAATGCAAAACTAAAACAGATCTAAGTCTAAAATTGAAGTAAATCTACCTATCCTTGCAAAGAACTTATTTAAAGCATGAGCAATGGGCTGTTAGTGTTATCTTTAAAGAAAGAATAGACATCCATTGAATCTTAAAGATAAACTACAGCAAGATAACCGATCTTAGAAGGTAGCTTCTAATTATATGTAAATCACATCCATTACTCATGAAACAGAGAAGCAAAATTATTTAATCTAAATGCAAAAAATAAAAGAAACAGATCTAAGTCTAAAACAAACTGAAATAAATCTAATTATCCTTGCAAGGAGGTAATTTAAAGGTATGAACAATGAGCAGTAGGGGTTGTCTTAAAGAAAGAACAGATAGCCATTTAATCTAAAAGAGAACTCTACAGCAAAGATAAAGATATCAGCAGATAGCTCCTGATTTAATATGAAACACATTCATTGCTCACAAAATAGAGAAAATCGTTTGCACAGAAAAGAGCAAAATTCATTGTTACAAAGAAATAATTCAGACAGTAAGAATGATCTCACATTACAGTATGGAAGTCACCAGAATAGTCCAATACACATCCATTCTTTATTCCCATGCAAAACGTCCTCTCCAGGCTTTCATTAGAAAATTCGATTTCTATAGAACCAATACAAGATAGCTCGTACAGGTCTCAAAATTTCATTCCCTGCCAAAAGTCCTCTCCTATTCTTTCTAACTTCTATTTATATTTACAAAATTGCCGTTTGGGCTGCCATCTGGCCTCTTACACTTGTCATCTACAAGGATTTTCTTCTAAAACAGACAAAATATGATTTCCTTTCCATTACAAAAATTATTTTTAAAAGAAAATAGGGACAGCTATCCCTTAGCTCTACATATCATACATATGTGGGCCAAAAATACAAAACAACATAAATACTGCTCTATCATCAATGCTCTACTTCTGCACACGTGTTTCAGATGGAAGGGAAGCACTCGATCCTACTGGAACTGCTGCTGCAGCTTGGGAAGAAGGACTCGAACTGATTGGAATATCTGCCACTGCTGGGGAGGAGGGAACCGAGCTCACTGCTGCAGCTGGAATGGTTGCTGGAAGAGAAGGTTCTGGATTTGCTGTTGCTCCTGCTACTACTACTGCTTTCTCCTCCTCCTCCGCTATGTAGCTATGCCAAATGCCAGTGTCCCTTATGACTATGTTTGCTGCAGCAGGGAGCAATATTTTCTGAGAAGTTACATTTTTTCTAAGCTCTGCTCCAATGCCTTGAACTTCCGTTACTGCAGCTTGATACACTTCTTTGAGCAAGTGGCTGTGGACTGATGACATTCCAATATAATGTTGGAGGTCGTCAATTGGTAGGACATAAATTTTCTTAACATATTCAGTTTGGATGCCTAGTTCTTCCTTTAGTTCAGCCAAGAGTTGTTCCTCACCCGAGAAATCATCGAGGGATTGCAGGAAATTCAATTTGCACATGTAATGCACTCCCTGGATCCTTTGATACAGACCGTTGATCCTATCCCTTGTTCCTTGCACATTGGCTATGAGCTTACTGCCACAGTTTCTGCAGAAGTCTAAAAGGGCCACATCTTCATTAAAACCCTCCTCAGATTTGAATGTGAGATGTGTGGGGAAACCCCCCTTTCCTCCTCGCCATTCTATCTGGCTCAGGATATTTTCCTTGACATGGGTATGCTTGGCTTTGAGCCTATGGGCCTCCGCATTAATTTCTTTTAACCTGACCACCATGGCCTTGAGCTTGCAAACTTCATTAGTGATTAGCCCCTGAGTCTCGTGCATTTGCTTCAAGATGCTGCAGGACAGTTTATGGAAGGGAGATATGTCTATTGTTCTGCCCTCAGCCTGCTCTAATTTCTCAGCTAATGCCAACTTGTCTGTTTCAAGCCGGGATGCTTTATCTTCCGCTTCATTCTTCTCTGCTTCCACAATCATCATCTGGAGCGTCAATTGGTCCTTTTCTTCCTCCAGCGGATTGTACTTGTTTGATAGCTCCTTATGCTCGGCGTACAAGAAATTATACTTGTTCACCACAAGATCCCTGTGGGCTTGCTCATTAGCCACAGTCTGTTGTAGCATACGAGCTCTCCTCTTTGTCAATACATTTTCTCTAACTATCACACCTGCATTGTCTAGTGATGCTTTCGCTGTTTCTACAACTGCGGATGCCATAGCAAAGGGATCTTTGTCAGTATTCTGCATTACAGTGACCTCCCGGTGGGTAATGATATCCTCCTGGAAGGGGCTTTTGATCCTTTCTTCCGACTTAAGGACCATTGCTTTCCTTTTCTTGTCGTAGACAAATTCATTCCACCTGGACACCGTATGTTTTCCTGATGGATTGTATGGAACAATTGGGAGGTCCATATTGTCCATTTCTTCTTCAGCTGGTGGGGTTCGGATTCCCTGAGCTAGATCTGTTCCCACATTTTGGGTACCAGAGCCACTTGCTTTTGCCACATCTATTTCCATGTCTTGCGCACCCGAGCCACTTGCCTGGGCATCTTCACCTGCTTTAAGCTCTTCTTCTACTTTCCGCTCTGCCTTAGCTTGTTCAACTTTAGCCTCTTTCTGCTGTTGGGCTTCCTCAGCCTCTTTCTGTATTCTTGCCACTTCAGCTTCCTGCTGCAACCTGGCTTCCTCTGCCTCCCGCTGCAATATGGCTTCCTCAGCTTCCTAGAGTAACCTTGCTTCCTCTCTTAATATGAGCTCTTCCTGAGCTCGGGCATCATCAGCTTCTTTCTCCTTCTGCTGGCTGGTCTTCTGGACCTTGGTTGAGATAGAGCTTGCTCCAGTGCCTTGGCGACAGACCCGCAGCTCATCCATGTTGCTGATGCCTCTGAATACCTCCTCCTCAACATCGAGATAGTGAGAGTACTCGAAGTGAGCATAAATCTCCTTACAGTGCTCAGCAACTTTTCCCTTCCTGTCATTCCTGTGGAAGATTACCTCACCGAAGTGGAAGGCTTTCATCTCTTGAACAAACTCTTCGGCTGAGGCAACCCCCGAGAACTTATAAGCTCCTATGCAGAAAGGTAGAGGGGGAAAGGAAGCCTTATGCTGTTTGTGGAGCATTGCTCCAATTCCATCTAGGAAGATTTGTCTTACTGCTTCCTTAAGGACCACATAGTCAGTGGCATACTGTGGAAAAATGTATGGAGCTTTAGTCCCTCCAAACATTCTGAGGTAGGTGCCTTGCTCTGAAAAGTAAAAATCCCCGTAATTCTCAAGGACTTCCAAAGCATTCTCTGACAGGCAGTTGGGTTCTTCCTTGAATAGCTGCTCATATAGGGGCATGATGAACCCCTCACAGATGAGTTTTTAGTTAGGTTTGTAATTCTGGGCCCACATCATCCTAAAAGTGGTATAAACCGGAGTGGTGGCCTTATCCCATGTGCAGCCCAATTTGGGGAAATCCACCTTGGCCAAAATACAATCAATCAGATATGAGGACATGAAAAATTCTGCCTTCTTCAAGGCTAGTCCTTCTCTTGCAGTAACTATCATTGAGGCCAAACTATCTGACAGGAGAGTGGCCCAGTCAAACACCGTTCCTTTAAACACTACGAAGTGGATAATAGGGACCCACTGAATCTTGTACACGGTGCCATCTGGCATGCCGAAGATTCTACACAACATCAACGTGATCAATCTGAAAGGAGATCTCAGATTCTGGACGTCATAGTCATCATTTCCTTTCTTTCTCAAATGCTTTCCTGTTACTAGTAACTTCTTGGCCATCTCGACGTTGTTCATCTGGCTCAGCCATTCATCAGTCAGAGATTGTTGGGCACGGGGAAATTTGTAGCCCGCGGCCAGGTATGCTGGTTGAAATGAGGCAATGGATACCTTCCCGCTGTCATGAATTACCCTTCCTTCCCCATCGGCATGCTGGAGTATCCATCCGATTACTTCAGCACAGGGGAACAGCTCAGGGCGGGTAGCAGCTCTAGTTATGCCTGAGGCTCTGATATTGAGATAAATCGACCCCTCTTCTAGCAACATATCTGGGATCTCTTGGTCTCGGATCATCCTATAGATGTCACCCCATCTGATTTCGGGAGGGACACCGGTGGTGCACCTAGTATCCTGGAGTGAGGTCTCAGTTTTAAGAGGTGTAGGCTACTTTTCTGTCATCTTAGCCTTCTTCCTACCACCTTTTGGCATTTTGACTTATCGCTGATAGCAACCAAATATACATCATCATAAACATGAGCAACATACTGTGAGATTTCAAGAGCATCACCATTCTAACATGTCAATGAGATAAATGCAATGTGAAGCTGTATGTTTAGGAAGCAAAATACACCATTTCAACAGGAAACATAAATTTTGATCATCCTAAAAAGGGGTAGGTTTGGAATGTTCCTCCGAGGATAAGCATGTTGCGGAAGCAACCTGATTTTGGCCCAGCATCTAGGAGGGATGGTATCTCTTGCCATGGTTGCGGTTCAAATGGCTAATGGCAGGGAAGTCTCGGGTTGAAATGACTCTGCAACGAAGCAAAGAGGCGCTTTCATATTTATGAGCCGACGGAAGCTTTGACCGCTATGGTTATCTGACGGTATCTGTGCGAGGTGTTCTATGGTAGGTTTTGAAACTCGGACAGGGGTTGACAACGCCGGGAATGTGGGTGATGAAAAACCCAGGTGGTTATAGTTTAGGGGTTTCGGCTGGTGTAGTTTAAACATTCACGGGGTTTGGTGACTTCGAACTCAAAGAACAACGACGTATGCGGCTTGCAGACTGATGGTCTAACATTTTAAGATTTCTATGTTTTGTATGATGGAACAAATGAAAATTAAGCCGTATTTGACGGGAAAAATAGCCCATGACGGGCCTTTTGCCCGTCAAAATCCACCCAATGCCTATCATCTTCTAAATAGAACAATCCCAACGGTAAACTGACGCGTGGAAGAGACAAAAAAAATGGTTAGAACACCCTACCTGGCACCGTGAAGATGGCTGGATGAGGTGGCCGTGAATCGTGGACGAGGAAGCTTAGCTGGAGCGGTCGCGCGATGTCTAACAGTGGTTTGCCAATTGATAAATCACAATGTGTTGGTTTGTACCCCCGTCGTTTATTTAAATAGACCGGGCACGTGCGAGTTTAATGTGGTGGTTGGCGTATTTAAAACGCGGCTTCAACATATCGTATGCCGAGGTCACGTCAATAAATTTCGATCTGCGTGCGATTTCCATTCAGGGGACCGACTCGCGAACTTCACCTGCCACTGCGGCAGGTTACGCTGTACTTCTCCGACGTTTCGGGAGAGAATGGTGAAGCTCCCCGCCATTTCGGGGGGAATTGATGAACGGCTTCCGCAAAAGAACATGAATGTTTAATTATTTTGGCAGCCCTTTTTGGGATGCTATCGCGAAGGCCTCCGAAATTGCGGAGAGCTTTCGCCAATGGCTTCCACCGTTTCGGAATGAAAAGTCGAAGGCTTCCGCAACATTCTCTCGGTGATCTTCGCAACTTTCGACAAATTTTCTAAGTCCTTTTCGCAGGGATTCGGAAAGATATGGTGGAAGACTTCCACAATCGCGGAAGGAAAACCCCAACAGTTCCACAAAAATCTCTCGGTGAGGCTTCAGAACGAAAACTCGAAGGTTTCCGCAGTTGCGGAAGGATTTGACGGATGGCTTCCACAAGTTTCGGGTGGAAAATCTCAAAGGATTCCGCAAATTTCAAAGAAAAATTCTAAGTTCTTTTCAAAGTTTCGAGGAGATTTGACGAATGGCACCCGCCGTTTCGAACGGAAAAAACCAAATTCCTCCGCGACTGCGGAAAGTTTTGACGAATAGCTCCGCCGTTTCGGAAAGAATTACCCAATGGCTCCCACAACTTTCCAACGAAAATTTCTAAGTCTCTTTCGGGAGTTTTATGTGAACGACTTCCGCAAGTTTTGGGTGGCTTCATTGAATTCTTCCGCCGTTTCGGGAGGAATTCATCAGAAGCTCCCGCAATTTTTTAACAAGGACTTCCAAATCTTTTCGGGAGAGTTATGTAAAAGACTTCCACCGCTTTGGGAGAAAAGACTGAAAGGCTCCGCGGAGCTTCCTTCTTATGTCCCGCAAACGCTCAAAATTTTCTAAGTCATTTTCGAGAAGCTCATGCGTTTGGCTTCCGCAACTACAGGAAGATAGCCTGAAAGACTCCGAAATGTCGGGAGACTTTCCCAAATAGTTTCCGAAACCGCGAGAGGAAAATCTAAGTTTTCAGGATGTTTATGCGAATGGTTCCCGCCGTTTCGGGAGCAAAAGCAGAATGTTTCCGCGAAGTTTCTTTCTTACATTCCGCAACTTTTCAAAACAAAGCTTCTAAGCTCCTTTTCGAAAGGTTTAAAAAAAGGCTTCCTCCTTTCGGGATGAAAACTCAAAGAAAATCGCAACTGCGGGGAGATAGTCTGAAAAGCTCCGAAATTTTGGGAAAATTTTCTAAGTTCCTTTTCTGCTCTTTGGAAGAAATTTGGAAAGGTTTATGGCACGATTTTCTGTTTGAAAGCAAAAGATAAAATATGGGAATGGCCCCTTGAGGCAGCCTTTCTAAACTTTTTAAAGGAGGGGCCCCAATATGTACAAAATTTTTGGGGGGGGGATGTTGCTGCAACAACAAATAGATTATTCGAGGGTAAAGTACCATCAAAGAAATTATTCGAACAAGATGAGTCGGCTTCCCAAACTGATAGTGTAATGAGATATTCCTCATCTGTCCGAGAAGAGGGGAGATTCGACTCTACAGTGGATTGTTGAATATTATGATAAGCAAGCTCAGTAGCAGACATCCTGCCATGCACAATGTCTCCAGACATATAACTCGTGGATGGTAAAGTCCATGGATCATCAAAATATAAAGTCCGGAATGGTACATTATGCAAAAGAGGAGACGCATTGTCGGAAACAGTTCCAATAAAATTAATAGGTGCAGGGAAATCATAAGATCCCATCAATGAAGGGTACATACCAACACCCATGTTCCGAGTTGCTCGCTGAGAATCTGTAACCTGCGAGACTATGGATCCCGTGGAATTTGTTGGAGGAGGATTAACGAAATCCAGCTGATCGATTGTCGCAATCTTTCCTTCATGTGGAAAGCAAATAAATCTGAATACAGTAGATGCGACAACTTTCATAGCGTACATCCATTTACAACCCAATAAAAGGTTGTAGCCGATGGGTGCATCAACCACTTTGACTTCAATAGGCATAGGTTTACCTCCCAAGCGGACAATAAGGGAAGGGATAATCCCTTGCCGCTTAAATGACCGACCATCAAATGCAGTGAGCATGGTCCTAGACGTGAGTAGAGGAGGAGAGCTGAGAGCTTTCCAACAAGTTAAACACATCATTGACACGGAAGCACCTTCGTCAACCACCGTTCTCTTGACGAAATTCTGAAGGCACTCCACATGGATTTGAAAATCCACATGGTAAGGTAAGTGAGGTTGAACATCAGTAGTGTCAAACTTGATAACACTAGGACTCGCCCCATCCTAAACTCCTAATGCACTCAAAAGTTGATGCCTTTGAGAAGGACATGCCTATAAAACTTCAAGAGCCGACATGGCGCATAGATTTTGGCCCAAATCTTCTACAATGGAGTAGTTCCAGGAAACTCAAGCATTGGTATTATGCGTAGAGCGCTTAAGAACACCTTTTAGTATCCATGGCATAATAGAGGGCTTCTCAATATGCAAGGAATGATCAACAGGAGGGGGAGGCTCACTCCCCATATTAGGTTGTGGTGCACCATAATTGCGTTGATGAGTAGCAACACTAACCTCCGATTGAGCCATATTTGCGCATCCATAACCACTAGTATTGGAAGAAGATGCTGCAGTCTCATTAGGTCTGTAGTCAGTGGCAGGAGCATGGGAAGCCATGTTTTGATGATGAGGAAGGGGATCCTTCAACATAGCTGGGCTCTGTGCAAGATGCTTCGATGCTTCTTCGATTCAAGAACACAAGTGAGTAAGATGATCCTCCCCACAAAGCTTACAAGGAAATTTCACCTTACGCTTAGGTTTATGGTCCTCACCATCATTTTCACCTTCCCGAGGAGGGTTGGAATTCTCATTACGAGGGGTATTGTGATTACTATTATTGTTCCCATTGTTTCCACCCTTACAATTGTTTCTCCCCTTCTTCTTACCTCCAGGTTGTTGGTTACCTGATTGGTCCATCAATTGCACATTGTGTACATCGGATGACGAGGTGGAAGTGGACAAGGTGTGAACCTATCCGGGAGTAGACTGGTTAAGTGACAAATTTTGCATTTGATTATCCACCAAATCTACAGGGCGAGTAATTGCAGATCCCACAATGCCATCGGCATGTGGTCCAGGAATTGACTTGGGCTCATGTCATGTTCGCGGTGCGTCAGGAATAATGTCGTACAAAATGCCAGACTGAGAGTATAATAAATCTAACTGCTGGACTTTTAAGATGGCTTGTTCCTCAGTCACAATGCCGTACATCGAAACATCCTTAGCAATATATGGAAGAAAATACTTGAGGAACCATTCCAACAGAAACTCTAGAGGAATGTTGGATTTCACTAACCTCTTTCGCCGATGCCACTCTTTAACGTGGTCAAAAATATGTGTGGCCTTATTCTGACGAAAGATAGACAAAAATTCAGTACCATTATCGTAACGAACCGACAACTGGAAATGATCCAAGAAAACCAAAGTGATTTCATTGAAACCCCTATAAGTGTTCCCACGCAACTCAACATACCACTTCATAGCTGCCCCCATGAGGGTGTGTTGAAATAGTCATAATCAAACAGAATCATGATTCAATGAGTTGGAAGCACACCAAAGGTGAAATGTAGTGACACGATCACCCAGATCCTCACCACCTTTCCCCTCAAAATTAGGAATATCCGAAGGGAGATTGGTAGGGACCGGAGGCCAATTAGGGTCGTGACACACCGGATCATTCATGAGCTTAGAAAGATTCGAAAGATTCAAACGTGCAAGGAATGGTAGCTCCGGCTGGAAATCTTGATTATATTAAGCCCCCATAAAAGGTTGGTTGTACGGAACTGAATTATAAGATGGACCAAATGCTTAACCATGAGCATTAAACTGCTGATTATATGGACATAACTAACCATAAGCTTGACCATGGCCATAAGGTTGATAACCTCCTACGACTTGACTCGTGTGAGAGTAAGCAGGTATATATGTATTTTGGACACCATATTGAGGTGGGTTGTACTGGTGGCCAGCACCGACTGTGTTGTAGTAAGGGTTTCCAGCATAATTATGGGGCATTTACGTACTATTCGTAGCGGGAACCATTTTGTAATGACCATGATGGTAAGGTATGTTCCCATCCCTAGCATAAGCATTAGGATTAGTGTGAGTAGTCGTGTGGTGACCATAAGCATGAGATGTATTCCCAACCCCAACATTGGTGTTGGTAGTAGCAGGAATGGTGGCGTTATGACCATGAGGATAAGGTATATTCCCACATCCTACATTAGCATTACTAGTAGTGGCTGTAGATGCAAAAGTATGTGGTATATGTCCACCTGCGGGGTTGGGAGGAGCATTAACATTCATGAAAGTGGCCTTAGCTTGACGGGTAGTGGCATGTGTATTATGTTGTGGATGGCGAGTCATGTTGCGAACAATGTTTCTATTAGGTTGGGAAGCCCTAGGAGGCAGTCGTCTTCCAACATTTACATTGTTAGGAGGAATGTGAACGGTCCCCATACTATGTGTGTGAGTGGACAACGTAGTGCCCCCGGCAAGGGTATTGCCCCGAGTGGGTGTAGTGTGGATAACACCATGACTAGTGTGAGGATGACTACCAAAAGCAGTGGAAGGTTCAACTGTATTGTAATTAGGCATACCATATGAGAACGTAGTAGGGTTGACCGTAGGGCCTGTGTCATCATGTAACTCTGGCATCCCATATAAATAATTATGTGGAAATGAAGGATCGAACGGTTCGTACTTAGGTGGATTTGGACCAAACAAACTAGGTTGAGTCTCGGGTGGATCCGGACCAAACAAACTAGGTTGGGTCTCAAGTGGATCACCCCACCACGTTTCTCGAGGGGTAGGGGTGTCTGAAGTGTGTTTGAATCTACTTGATGGACTAGTAGGGATTTCTCCCATGCCAGAATGTGCAATCATGGCGTTGATAATGTATGTCTCGTAAGAATTCAAAGATTCGGAGGGTGCTCGATGACGTCCCTTCTTGACACGACGTGAAAGCTCGGCAGCTAGTAAGCCAACCAACCGACGAGATTGACAAAGAGTAGGACTCCGCGCCATGATATCTTCATAGAGACTATAAAATCAAAATGTCCCCTAACAACCAAACTATCGATCAAAAACAAAAAAACAAGAGCACACATCTAGAGAAACTACAACCAAGAGCATACAAACAGAGTGGCTAAATGAGCTCCCGACACTAGAGCTGGTATGTCTCACCTAGGAGAGTTTTGAGACTCCCAAACTATAGCTGGAGGTAACCAAATCAATTATAAAGGCACCTAGACTTCACTGCGTGCACAAGGTCAAGTCCCTACACAATAAGCAACTGTGATGTCCTACCTCTATCTGACTTAGGACACAAACAGTATAACCACTACAAGTACCCTATGCGATACCTAAGTAAGGAAACTATGATCACCACAGTATAACCAATGATCAAGGGGACAGTCGCAGGTGGGATACGTTATATGGGCAGGGTAGATAAGCCCGAAACTCAAGAGGGTCAAATCCCCCAAGAGTCCATAGATACAAACAAATACTGAAAATATCTCCCACGTTCAGCCGGTATTGGTGGGCTATCTCTGCAACCAACCTCCCGTGACCTCGTGCTTAACTCTGTTCTGAGTAGAGTTTCCTGAGAAAACATATGTATACCATGGATTTCACCACACCCTGGTCAGACACATAATGTTTCGTCTAGTAGTCTTGGATTGTTTACTCACAATGATCTATTCCAAGACTCTAAACCTATGCTAGTTGGTGTACCCTATAAATAAAATTGTTCTAATCAATTTTAAGATTAAGTGTTAATTTTAATGGCTGTGGTTACTCAAAGGATATGGTCGTGAAACTAGTGATGTATATGACTCAATCGTATGCAAAATCATCAAACTCTAGACTCATCTATCCAATAAAAACAATGCCACTAGAATGAGAATCAATCCAACGGTTTCGAAATAAAAATGCAACTATTTTATATTTCCCAATGCACAAGCAGAACCTAAATGAAAGCAACAAGCACTCAGTGCAAAATGCAGTACATAAAAGTAATTTTTATTTGTGTTTTCACTTATAAGCAAAAGGAAAATGCAAAACTATTTTTTTTATATTTTTCAATATAATGAAATGAAAAATGCAAGCACAATCTCACTATTTAATTACATAAATGCACAGGAGATCACTTAGACAACCTAGCAGATCCTAAACAGTAAGACTCAGCCAGTGGAATGAGCTAAAAAATTGAAAATGGGTAAAAACCAATGAGGCTCAAAACCAAGAGAAAAGAGGAGTTCTAGTCATAACCAAAATTTGGAACAGTCAGGAACAAAGCCAAAGAAGACTCACGAACACTCAGAATCGACCCAGCAGCAACCAAAGGCCATAAACAAATCACCCTCTGAGTTGTATGCTACTGTAGAAGGAATACCTGTGGGTACCTGTGGGCTATAGTGTAGACAGAAGCGGGTAGACGTGGGCAGAACTAGGCTGACCCGCGTATAGGGAAAAGCAAATGAGCAGAAAAAGAGTCCAATGGCTCAGAAAAAGGGTGTTTTCTATAGAGTATCCTAACAACCAATTAATGACACAAAGACGCGACACACAAAAACTCTAAATAAGGACTAATGCTTAAAAAATCCCCAAAAATGGATGTTATCCCCTAGGAAGTCGCCATTTCTGTATTGGAGAAAACTTCCTATGGCTTGGGGTAGACCACAACAGATAGCTGACTACCAGAAATTAACTCAATTCTCAAAGCTATGTTATATAAATGACAATACTAAGATAATGAAGAATATAACCAACCTCGATCCAAATGTTTGATTTAGATCCCCGTTGGAGCTTTCAACTCGTGCACTTGAACCTGCAAATTAGTCTTGAAAACCAATATACAACAAGCGCATATAATATATAAACAACATTAACATCATCAATAGCAATGGTCCATGATATCATAAGTAAATGCAACCCAATGTAATATAACAACATTCACAACATTAATGGACGCGAATATGAGTATTTCTATTAATAAATAACAAGAAGTACAATTTCATACAACCTCTTGTCGGCAACCAATCAAAACCAATATCTGGGTCTTTCCACTTGTGCCTCCACCACTTCAATCCTCCATGGAATGGAAAACTCAAACTATGATAGGAGTTTGGAAGGTGAACATAAGGGGTTCACAACTACAAGGATCAATGAGTGTAGACTAAAGATAGGGAAAAAATACACTAGAGTTCTCTTGCTCTCCCTTTCTCCTCCCATCCCTATGCCATATGTGCTCAATATATAGTCCTCCCAAAGGTAAGTGAAAGGACACATCGAGGCATTTTGGGGAAAATGGAGGGCCAATTAAGGTCACCCTATGACCGCTTTTTGGGAGTAAAAAGTAATTAAGTAGTGATTTTTACCATTTTACATGCTACCCGTGGGCTGTAGTGATGCAACTCGCGGGTACGCCCACTACAGTGATACAACTAGCATATAGGGGAAAAAATAGAGAAATAATGTTTCTGAAGGATATAAAGTGGATGTGAGTTAGTAAAATGGATCCTGCAGGCCAAAGAGTGCTGATGCTCACAAGGTGGAAAATTACGTTGTAACACAAAGGCCAAAAGGTAACACTTGATAAGCATAGGTTCCCCAAGAGCAAGTAAAGGTAGTCTTGTCTTGGTCCTCAGGTGCTATTAATATTTGATTATATCCACTATACCCATCGAGGAAATAAATATTGTTTCCCAGATAAGGTATCGAATATCTGATCGATGAAAGGCAAGGGAAAGTAGTCCTTAAGAGTGGCCTTGTTCAATTCTCAAAAATCAACACAGATACACCATTTCCTTGTGACTTTCTTTGGAACTACTACCAGAGGAGACACCCACTTACTATTGGAAATTGGGTAAATGAAACCAGCATTAAGGAGTTTTTGCAAGTCATCTTTTATTATATCCTTTAGAGCTGAATTCATTCTTCTCTAGGGCTGCCTGACAGGAGGTATGTTTGGCTCTGTATAAATGTGGTGGATACAAGAATCTGGGTGTATACCTTTTATATCGATATATTCCCATGCAAATGCTCCAGTCTAACTTTTGAGAACTTTTAGTAATTGTTTTTGTTGATTCTCATCTAAGCCTGCATTTATATGTAGAATTTTTTTGGAACTAACTTCACACAATATGGTATAGGATCCTAAATGTTCTTTGATTGCGAATACATAGGGTGTACTTGTAAATGTTGAGAGGCTCATGTTTTCTTGGAATTCGTCTCCAAAGATCTGGTCAAGTTGGGAAAAAGACCGAGGAAAGTCTATGCATGTTGTGGAAGAGATAAATTGGTTCAACACATTCTCGGTATTCTATTCTTGAAGTGCCCAAGAGAAATCACTAACAAGGGAGAGCTCTTATAAGTTCTAATCCCCGAAAGGACAATCTAACCAAAATAGGTTTTCAGCTACTAGCTGAGCTGGTGGGTATATTGCAAGTTTCCTTATAGATAACCCATTAGAGATAATCATCTCTCCATCCCTACATCCTAAAAATGCATTGGCAGTAGCCAACCAAGGTCTTCCCAAAATAATGGGGTGACCTTTGGAAGGGTCTTTTGATTCAATGACCATGAAGTCTATAGGGTATTCCCATGAAGCTATTGATATAGTTATGTCATTTAAGATACCAGTAGGTTGAACCATAGTGCGATCTGCTAATTCTAGCATTGTTGGGGTAGGGCGGAGGAATTGTCCTAAATTAAGAGTCTCTAAAGTTGTGGTAGTCATCAAGTTGATAGAAGCTCCTATATCAATAAGTGTGTTTCCTATGGCAGTGTTATTCGTGATAACAGTCACCAGAGGGTTTCCTGGGTTTGAATACTTTGGTATTCTAGGTTGATTTGCTATACAATCTGATATTTCTCCTATTACATGAATCGTCAGAGGGTCTTTTTTTTTCTCCCTAGTTTCTTAATATAGAGTTCCTTTATTAACTTTCTATAGATTGGGATACCTTAATGGCTTGCAATAAAGGGATATTAATACAATTTTTTTTCAATTCATTAATAATATCGTACTCTGGATAAGTTACAGGTTTTCCTATTACAAGATGCTCCGGAAATGGGGGTGACTTTTATCCTGTAATTACTTCTTTATGTGGATGGTTGTGTGTTGAATATTTAGGAATGATCACATCTTCAAGAATGGAATTATTCAAAACTTCACCAAGTATGTCTTCTTCATTCTCTTCTTGGATAACGACTGATGACTTGGGCTTATATTGCAAAACTCTTCCAGACCGTAGTTGAATCTCATGTGTAGGTGTGGTCAAAATGGAATATGATGGAAGAGGTAACAACCCAATGCTATTGAGAGCTTGGGTTGGTTTATTGTTAGGGTTTGGTATCGGTTGTGCATATAATATTGTGGGTCTTGGAGGATTCATGTTCTGGAAATGGTGAGGTTGATTGGGGATAGGAGGTAACAAAGGAGGTACATATCTAGGAAAAAGTTGTTGAACATTAGGTGGGTAAGGATAGTTAGGAATAGGAGGAGATGATTGAGCATAAGCTTTCCCTCTGCATCCATGTGGCCATTTCTATTGTTGAGCATTCTGAGGAGGGTACTGCGGTGGCCAATTCTTCCAACCTGAAGTGTTCCATTGTTGAGGGGTTTGATAAGGATAGTAATAGGGTGGAATTTGTGATGAATCTTGATATGATGGTTGATCTCTAGGTTTCCAAGGCCTCCTAGATGTCTCACCAAGGTTTCCACTCTTGTATACAGCTTGCAACCCAGGGAACGATGGACAATTATCAGTTGGATGTTCTTTTGTACAAAGGTGACAAACTGAAACATTATTTAATGGACATTCTCATTGAGGATATTTAGTTCCACACCTGGGACATAAAACACTCATTGTTGCATGCTCTTCATCTTGCCTCTTTTTAGCTTGTAGTGCATCTAATTGAGAACCCATTGCCCCTAAGATGTATGTTTTAAAATTTTCCACTAGGTTTCCTAACTCTAACCTTGTAACTCCACCAGGACCGGATGTAT
Source organism: Larix kaempferi (assembly GCA_027924585.1). Classification (NCBI taxonomy): domain Eukaryota; kingdom Viridiplantae; phylum Streptophyta; class Pinopsida; order Pinales; family Pinaceae; genus Larix; species Larix kaempferi. Next base: position 5,950,847 of record BSBM01000011.1, read on the forward strand.
TTCCTTTTTGGTTCCTAGCATAAGTTTCTCGAAAGTGTCTTCCACTTTTCCCTATGCTCCTAGAGTAGTTCCTACATAGTTCACAAATCTTCGAAAAAGACTTATGAGAGATGTCTCCTACTACCATTAGATTAAGGTTATCTAAGAAATATTTTGAGATTCCCTTGAGGAAGAGTGTTTCTTACTGCATCTTCTCAAAGATCACTATACTTGGATTTGTGTAACACATAGTTAAATCTCTCGAGATAGTCTTCGAGGCTCTCATCTTCAAGTTGTTGAATTTTAAAAGTATCGTTATGAGAATCTTTCAGTTTACAGTAATCCTGATATTTTCGTAGAAATGCATTCTTCATGTCTTCCCAAGTTCTAATACTAGATTCTCCTAATCCCATGAACCATCGAAGAGAAGAATCTTTTAATGTGGTAGGAAAGAGTTTTAGTTTTTGGCCATCTTGTAGGTAATTATAACTCCTACACAAAATGTCAAACTCGAATAAGAATGTGTTCGGATCCTCACTAGTCTTTGTTAGGAACCCATGTCTTTACTTTGTTAGTATATTGTTGTTGGTCGCATATGCTTTGTAAGTCGTCCCGTAGTATTTGTTGATCCATAGTTTATATTACCCCATAGTATTGTCCCATAGTATTGGATGCGTATGCTTTGTAAGTCGTCCCATAGTATTATATGTCCCATGGTTTTGACTCATAGTATTGGCGCCTAGACTTAGACCATGTTTTGTATTGACACATAGTATTGACCCATGGTATTGGCGCCTAGACTTCGTATATAAGTGTGTGTTGAGGCCTATGAAGGCACCATGAAGTTAATTGTATTGAGCTTGCTCAAAGGAGGTTGCCCCTCGTAGTGGCCCATGATCAATATAAAAGTGATTTTGAGTTCTATTATTTCTGATATCTCATGTATTTGCATTAATTAATTATTGCAGGTTCATCACATCTGGTATTAGAGCACTTTCATGGGCTCGTTGGGTGGAATTTCTGCCAAATTTTTTTACGCATCTGTTGCAGCTTCAGATTTGGGAATAATACCTATCCGCTTAACTGTGGGAAGTACTTGGGCATAAGCCCTAAAAATCATTGTGAGGAGTACCACAGGAACCCCAAAGTAGCTGGCCCATTGAGAGGACCTGCCAGCGAAAAGGGCAATGACCCCTCCCTGATTGACTAGTTCCCACCCGTGAGGTAAACCAAGAGATGTCATTTGTGGAAAAGAGGTTATCAGTTTTACCTGAGCCGTGGAGTGAGGGGTACTTCCCCAATATGCAAGTCGTCAGACAACATTGGTGGCCAAGTGAAACACCTGAACTATTAGGAAGTTGTACACCAAAACCTCGAGATGTTAGTGAAGGTCACCCACTAGGATCTTAACATCCCACCACGCTCTGTAGTCCAGACTCTAGGCTGGATGTGCGCTCGTACGGTGGTGTCCCCTTTGAGCCGTATGAGCCTCGGGCGAACACTGCAATGCCGACGTTTCCACCCGCTCTATGACTAGAACTTGGGTGGAGGCTCTGATACCAAATGATACGAACTGTTACACCAAAACCTTGAGATGTTAGTGAAGGCCTCCCACTAGGATCTTAACACTCTTCCCATAGAAGGTTGGTAGTGAGTAGGGAGGAATGTTTTTCATAGTAACATCTTGTTCAGTTTCTAAGATAGGGAACCCAAAGGTACCTTTAGTTCTGACCTCTCCCTCTTCTTAATTATGTCTCACCTCATCATTATCTTCTTGATCCCTGAAGATTCGATTCCCAAAGAGAGAATATTGTTGAATATTATAACTTATAAGAATATTATATTTGTATATTATTTATTCCAAATATGTTCCATACCTCCGAGGTGATTCTATTATGTATCTGGAGATGTTTATTCCTCCGAGGAGTTGTGGTAGCTAGGGTTATTAGACCCACCATGTGGGGGTTGGCCCTATCATTATATTTTAGGGGTTATTAGACTTCTCCAGGAGAGGTCGGCCCCATTAGGTATTTTAGTCAGTTGGGAGTCAGTATAAATAGAGGAGGTGAACTCCTCATTAGACTCACTCACTCACTTGAGAAAAGTGGCGCACTTGTCTGGGAGATCTGCTAAGGAGGTAAAGAAGGAGGGAGCACATCTTGTATTTTGGTTGATCATCTTATGGAGGAAAGCTTTGCTGGGTTTTCTACCCCATGAGGGTTTCCCAGGGTAAATTCTGTGTCTATCTTGTGATTATGCTTCTTTCAATGATCTTGCTAGTCTATTTGGTTTAAACTTAACATGGTATCAGAGCTAGACTGAATAGGACATCTTTCACAAGGTAAGAATCTCTCTCTCTCTGGTGAAGTTTAGGGTTTCAGCACAAAGTTGTTATTATTGAAAACTGATTACATGGATGGATAGCCCTTCTCAAGACAAATCTTTTGGGACCCTAGATTGAACTTTCTGGTTGGGTAGAACTCCGGGAAAGTCAAACCCTAATTCTACCAAAAGTGCGATAAACCAGAAATTGGTTTCAACAAAAAGTTGCTATTATTGAAATCTGATTACATGGATGGATAGCCCTTCTCAAGACCAATCTTTTGAGCCCTAGATTGAACTTTTTGGTTGGGTAGAACTCTGGGAAAGTCAAACCCTAATTCTACCAAAAGTGCAATAAAATTCTGTCTCAGGATCCGGAAAAGTAAAAAGTAACATTTCCAGGTAAGTACTACTCTGTCTCTTGGACTCCCCCAAGAGAAGATGGATCCAAACACTAAGCTTGAAGACAAGCTAGAAGGTATAGAGAATTTTCGGGCATGGAAATACAGAATTGGTCTCATTCTTGAAGAGAATGATCTTGCTCATTATATCAAGGATGAAGTTGCAGAACCAGAAGGAGATGAAGCCAAAGAAAAGCATAGGAAGGATTTGATTAGGGAAAAGAGAATCATAGCTGATTCTATTAAAGACCACTTGATTCCCCAAGTGGCCTCCAAGAAGACTCCAAAGGAAATGTATGATTCCCTAGGAAGAATGTATGAAGGAAAGAACATCAATAGGAAGATGAACCTAAGGACTCAATTGAAGAGTACCAAGATGCACAAAGGAGAATCTATTCAAGACTACTTCTCACGGGTCTCACTAATCAAGGAGCAACTAGATGCAATTGGTGATACTCTTGATGAAGATGAACTTGTGATGACTGCTCTCAATGGTCTCACTAGACCTTGGGAATCATTCATACAAACCATGTGTGCCAGAAAAGAAAGCATGAAGTTTGATATAGTATGGGAGGATTGTGTTCAAGAAGAAGCTAGGGTAGCCAACAGAGAATCTCTTCTCAAGGAGGATGACCAAGCTTTGGCCACCCACACCAAAAGAAGAAGAATGGGTCATCTCAAGAAAGTTGACCACAAAGGATCTCAACACTTCTCTAGACCTAAAAAGAGAAGAGGACCCAATCCAGTAAGAGATCTTTCCACAGTCCAATGCTACAGTTGTCATAAACTAGGACACATCTCCAGATTTTGTCCTTCACAAAATAAGAAGGTTGTTCACAAAAGACACCATGCACATATGGCAGAAAATGATAGTGAAGAAGAAGAAGAAAAAGAAGAAGAAGAAGAAGAGGTAGAGGTAAGGCCTTGAAAGAAAAGATATAAAATAAATAAAGAAGATCCAGAAGAATATGTCCTATTCTCTGCACTTTTTGGATCTGTATCTCCTGGAGAAGATACATGGCTCATTGACAGTGGTGCTTCTAAGCACATGATAGGTCAAAGAAAGACTTTCTCAAATCTTGAAGAAAAGTCTTCTACACAAAAGGTATCTCTAGGAGATGACTACGAATATCCCATCAAAGGAATTGGTGAAGCTAGCTACAAGCTAGATTCTGGAACACCATTGAAGATGAAATACATCTTATATGTACCAGGTTTAAAGAAGAACCTACTCTCTATCTCAGCACTAGATAAGAAAGGTTTTAGGGTGGCGTTCATAGATGGACAAGTACTCATGTGGTCCAAAGGAAAGTCAATTAAAGATGCAGTTGTCATTGGTGAAGAAGAAGGAGGCCTCTATAAGCTCAAGGGTCATCCAGAAACTGCCCTTGCTCATGAGATCTCTAGCCCCAGTGAGCTATGGCATAGAATATTAGCTCACATTAACTATAAATCCTTACCCTATGTAAGCAAGGCAGTCATAGGATTACCATATTTGAAAGTTGATCATGATGGCTCATGTAAAGGATGTAAGAAAGGGAAGAATGTCAAGAACCCCTTCCCAAAGAGTGAAACAAAGACTAAGAACATTTTGGAGCTAATACACTCAGATGTATGTGGACCAATGCCCACTACTTCTCTAAGGGGGTTTGAATACTATCTTCATTCATTGATGACTATTCAAGGAAAACTTGGATATACTTCCTAAAAGCTAAAAATGAAGTCTTTAGAAAATTCAAAGAGTTCAAGGCTCTAATAGAAAATCTCTCAGAAAAGAGAATCAAGATTCTCAGAACAGATAATGGCAGAGAATATACCTCAAAGGACTTTGAAGACTTTTGTAAAGAAGCTAGAATTAAAAGGGAACTAACCACTCCCTATAATCCCCAACAAAATGGGGTGGCTGAAAGGAAAAATAGAACAATCATGGAAGATGTGAAGACTATGATACATGACCAAGATCTTCCCATGTATATATGGGCTGAAGCAGCCAAGACAGCAGTATATGTGCAAAATAGATTATCTCATAGTTCTCTTGATTTCAAAACTCCAGAAGAAGTGTTTACAGAAAAGAAGCCTGAGGTAAGTCATCTTAAAATATTTGGGTGTCCTATGTACATCCACATTCCAAAAGAAAAGAGAACCAAGTTGGATCCTTCTGGTAAGAAGGTAATATTTGTTGGTTATTGTGAATCATCCAAAGCCTTCAGAATTTACATTCCAGGATTTCATCACATAGAAATAAGTAGAGATGTAACATTTGATGAAGAAGCAGCTCTCAAGAAATCCAGAAAGTGCCAACTTGAAGAAATCTATGAAGAAGATACATCTCCCAGAATCACAGAGGCTGTGCCCATCCCTGAAGAAGATTCACCAGAGGATCATGACATGTTGGAACCACAAGAACCTCCTATTACAAACTTATCTAAGAAAATAAGGCCAGCATGGGCTAGAGATATTATTCAAGGGGCTGAAAGATATGGAGCTCCTGAAGGCTCCACTAGAGAAAGAAAGAAACCAAAGATAGTGTCCAACTATATGGCCTTAATGTGTGATCTTGTGGATCAACTACCTACCAGCTATGAAGAGGCAGCTCATAAGAAAGAATGGGTAGAAGCAATGACAGAAGAATATCAGTCAATAATGAAAAATGATGTTTGGGATATAGTCCCCAAACCAAAAGATAAAAGTGTGGTTTCTTCCAAATGGATTTTCAAGATAAAACATGCTGCAGATTGCAGCATTGAAAAATACAAGGCAAGATTTGTAGCCAGAGGATTCTCTCAAAAGGAGGGAATTGACTATGAAGAAACATTTGCACCAGTTGCTAGGTATAATTCAATTAGAACTATCATGGCACTTGCATCCATGATGAAGTGGAAATTACACCAAATGGATGTTAAGAAAGCTTTTCTGAATGGTGTAATTGAAGAAGAAGTATACATAGAACAACCACAAGGGTTTGAAGTCAAGGACAGAAGGACCCATGTATGCAAATTGAAAAAGGCATTATATGGATTGAAGCAAGCTCCCAGGGCTTGGTATGGAAGGATTGACAATTTCTTAACAAGCATGGGCTTTACCAAAAGTAAAGCTGACCCCAATCTTTATCTCAAAGTGATGGATGATGACCCAGTTATATTGTTGTTATATGTAGATGATCTATTTCTAACCGGAAATGAGAAACAAATTATTGAAAGCAAGAAGAAGCTTTCTTCAGAATTCGAGATGAAAGATCTCGGATTAATGCACTACTTCTTAGGTTTAGAAGTATGGCAAGAAACAAAAGGAATCTTTCTAAATCAAGGCAAGTACACTGTGGAGATTATCAAAAGATTTGATATGTTGGAGTGTAAAGCCATGGCCACTCCCATGGACTCCAACTTGAAGCTATTAGTTAATGATTCATCAGAATTAGTGGACATAACTCTATATAGACAAATTATCGGGTCATTAATGTATTTAACAAATACTAGGCCTGATATATGCTTTGTTGTAAATACCCTAAGTCAGTATCTAGTAGAACCTAGAAAGGTTCACTTAATAGCTACAAAGCATGTAATGAGGTACCTAAAAGGTACATTAGATTTTGGTCTATATTATCTCAGAGGTCATGAACTCAGATTACATGGTTACTCAGATTCTGACTGGGAAGGGAGTGTCTCAGACAGAAAAGTACTTCAGGTGGATGTTACGGTCTTGGATCTGCCATGATCTCATGGTTCAGCAAGAAACAATCTAGTGTGGCCCTCAGTACTGCTGAAGCAGAATATATAGCTGCCTGTTCTGCCAACTGTGAAGCAGTATGGCTTCGGAAACTATTATCTGGAGTGTTTGACTTAGAAATGGATCCCACTGTGATTATGTGTGATAATCAAAGCTGCATTAAGATGACTGAAAATCCTGTGTTTCACGATAAGTCAAAACACATAGAGATACGATACTTTTATATATGAGATATGGTGTAGAGAGGAGCTATCAAGCTCGAGTATATAAGCACTGATGATCAAATTGTTGATATCTTGACCAAACCTCTTTCTCGAGTGAGGTTTGAATACTTCCGAGACGAGCTTGGTGTAGTTCAAAAGGACCCTCCTCGAAAGGGGGAGTAGTATAGTATCTGATGACAAGTTTGTCTCATCAATGATGAGGTTACCTGTTTACTGCACCTAGTTACTTAGAAATATTTAGATTTAGGACTCTTATATTTTTACTTTTTATGATAGATGTATTAGTGAGAATACATGCTTCTGATGATAGATGTATACATGCTTTTGATGATAAATGTATTAGTGATAATACATGCTTTTGATGATAGATGTATTAGTGAGAATACATGCTTTTGATGATAGATGTATACATGCTTTTAATGATATATGTATTGATGCTATTGATAAGGATACATGTTTTGATATACATGTTTTATGATGAGGATACATGTTTTGATATACATGTTTTGATGATGAGGATACATGATTTGATATACATGTTTTGATGATGAGGATACATGATGCCTTGATGTATTGGTACATGTTTTGATGAGTATATTTGTACTTGTATGGATGAAGATACTTGTACTCAGAGGATTGTATCATCTGTGGACTTTAGTCCTAAAGTGATCCACGGACAGATGTCTCCGAGAGTAAGAGGATTGTATCATCCATGGATTTTAGTCCTAAAGTGAGCTGTAGACATGATGTCTCCGAGAAAAAAATCCTGAATGAACAGGTAAGGGGATTGGATCGTCCTCGGACTTTGGTCCTGTGAATTGAGCCGTAGACATGATGTCTCCGAGAACAAAATCCTGAATGAACAGGTAAGGGGATTGGATCGTCCTCGGACTTTGGTCCTGTGAATTGAGCTATAGAAATGATGTCTCCGAGAACAAAATCCTGAATGAACAGGTAAGGGGATTGGATCGTCCTCGGACTTTGGTCCTGTGAATTGAGTAGTAGACATGATGTCTCCGAGAACAAAATCTTGAATGAATAGGTAAGGGGATTGGATCGTCCTCGGACTTTGGTCTTGTGAATTGAGCCGTAGACGTGATGTCTCTGAAAACAAAATCCTGAATGAACATGTAAGGGGATTGGATCGTCCTCGGACTGTAGTCCTGTGAATTGAACCGTATACATGAGGTCTCCGAGAATTGAATGATAGAACTGGATCATCCCTAGACTTCGGTTCAAAAGGTACATGATAGGACTGGATCATCCCTGAGCTTCGATTCAAAAGGTACATGATAGGACTTGATCGTCCCTGAGCTTCGGTTCAAAGGGTACATGATAGGACTGGATCATCCCTGATCTTCGATTCAAAAGGTACATGATAGGAATGGATCGTCCCTGAGCTTCGGTTCAAAAGGTACATGATAGGACTGGATCGTCCCTGAGCTTTGGTTCAAAAGGTACATGATAGGACTGGATCGTCCCTGGACTTCGGTTCAAAAGGTACATGATAGGACTGGATCATCCCTGAGCTTTAGTTCAAAAGGTACATGATAGGACTGGATCGTCCCTGGACTTTGGTTCAAAAGGTACATGACTGGATTGCATCATCCATGGACCTATGTCCTAAAGAGAGCAAGATTGATCAATGATGATCGTGTGATGACGATGCTGATGATCGTGTGACGACGATGACGATGCTGATGATCTTGTGATGATGATGCTGATGATGATGCTGATGATCGTGTGATGACGATGCTGATGACGATGCTGATGATCGTGTGATGACGATGCTGATGATCGTGTGATGACGATGCTGATGATCGTGTGATGACGATGCTGATGATCGTGTGATGACTATGCTAATGACGATGCTGATGATCGTGTGATGACGATGCTGATGATCGTGTGATGACAATGCTGATGATCGAGTGATGTCGATGCTGATGATCGAATGATATCGACTCTGACGATGTTGATGTTCCAGTAACTAGCTGAGTTACTGATGATGATGAATTGAAGAAAGCTTCCGATGATTTATAGATGTATCATGTATGATGTAGTCGATGACTCGTTGCTCCTGCAGATGTTGTTATAATATGCTTCTCGTTAAGGGGGAGTGTTGAATATTGTAACTTCTAAGAATATTATATTTGTATATTATTTATTCCAGAGATGTTCCATACCTCCGAGGTGATTCTATTATGTATCCGGAGATGTTTATTCCTCCGAGGAGTTGTGGTAGCTAGGGTTATTAGACCCACCATGTGGGGGTCGGCCCTATCATTATATTTTAGAGGTTATTAGACTTCTCCAGGAGAGGTCGGCCCCATTAGGTATTTTAGTCAATTGGGAGTCAGTATAAATAGAGGAGGTGAACTCCTCATTAGACTCACTCACTCACTCACTTGAGAAAAGTGGCGCACTTGTCTGGGAGATCTGCTAAGGAGGTAAAGAAGGAGGGAGCACATCTTGTATTTTGGTTGATCATCTTATTGAGGAAAGATTTGCTGGGTTTTCTACCCCATGAGGGTTTCCCAGGGTAAATTTTGTGTCTATCTTGTGATTATGCTTCTTTCAGTGATCTTGCTAGTCTATTTGGTTTAAACTTAACACATATATAGGTGGTTCCTTTCTTGGTAAATATGGGATGTCCCAACGTTCTGTTTCAGGAAGAGTATTCTTCTTTTTAGGAGGAGAATTGTCATCTATGTGGGTATCCAGTTTTGAAGGTCCTGTTGTTGTTGTCTCAATTTGAGAGATAACTATGTTCACAAAATTCTCAAAAAGAGCATCCATTTGTGTAGGATTAACAAAATCTACTAGGTTTGGACCACCTACTACTGAAAAAGTAGTGTCTTTGGGTTTTTGGACTAATGGAGGGTTGGGAGGTTCTGAAGTTTTATCTTTTTAATTTTCCTCTTGTCTTAGTTCAGTCTCTATATGAGCTTGAGGTTCCTCTAATGAAATTTCTTTATGAATAGACTGTTTTGATGTCCCTATGTTTTCCCCTAATTGATTTACAGAAAAGATTTATTTTTCTTTCCAAGCAGGACTATCCCCTTTAGGTGTTTTCTGATACCTTTTTGCTGAGTTAGTAGTTGGGGTGGCATGCCCCCTGTATAGGTTAATAGGAATTTTAGTAGGGATATTAGAAGGAATTTTAGTTTTAGTAAATCTACCTTGGGAGTCTCTATACCTATTCACGAAAACAAACTATAACTTAAATAAATTCTAACTGCATAACTACTATTGCTAGGTTTTGGGGGTGCCTGTTAGAACAGATCCACAGGTCCTTACCTCATGTTTTACTGCTCATCTGCCACCAACCTATTTCTAAATTTTGAAAGAGGTTTCTACTTATCTATGACTGAATTCTATCTATTTATCTACAACTCCCTGGAAACGACGCCAAAATGTTAGGTGTGTGAGCTATCTCAAAGAAAACACCTAATATTAATTATCGACCAGGATCAGTAAACTTAGAGTTGAGGCAACATATATGCCGAGGTAGAATGATACCTAAGTTTTGTCTTGTTAGACCTTAGAAATATTTAATAAACAAAAGATCGAAAGACCTTTCAAAATGAAAAACCGAGTCAAACTTCAGAAAAATAAAACTACTGAATTAATTAAATTTAACTGAACCAACGGATCAGAATAGTATTAGATTATACTACTCTACTCTATGTTTAAACAATGGAAAGGAACAAAAACAAATACTAAGAAGCAAATATTTCTGATGAAAATGAGAGACTACTTAATTAAACCTTCAAATGACAATTATGAACAAGATCAAAACTGATTAACTTCACAACTAATCTAGGAAAAGAACTAATAAAAAATTACAACTACTAAGAAGAACTTGCAATGTAAATTATTCTAAGTTGAACTATCTAATTCCATTCCTCTTGGTTACGTACATCAAATGTGATAGGAACTAGAGTGAATGTGTCGTAGTGACTTTCAAATGTAACAAGGAAACAAAATGGAAGTAAATCTAGTTTAACTTCTATAAATAAATGTAAACTAAAGATTATCTAACTACAATTAACTTTAAACATCATGAACTACTTTTTATCCATATGAAACGAAATGTAAGTTAGAAGCAAGTAGAAAACTTAATAAAGATATTTAATTGAACTGGATTTGATTTGGAAGCAAGTAGAAAACTTGATAAAGATACTTATTTTTTATCCAAATCTTAAATCATGAACATCTTCATTATTTGTATGAATGGAAACTAGTCTTATGATTAACAATCTAAAACAAATTAAAGAATGGAATTATTAACTATGACTTAAAAATAAACTATCTAGAAACAAGACTGATGAATTCTGAAACAGTGACTAATTAGCAAATGAGCCATAAAGAGCTTAACTTTGGAAGAAGGTTAAAAGAAGGTGAAGGAAGATAATATGGAAGGAGGAAATAATGACAAAACTTAAGTAAAAACTCTATGTAACATGAAACAAGATTTAAATTACATCTAAAACTGTTAATTAGAAGCAAGAAGCATTATATTTAAAAGGCAGCAGAAGATGGATATTGAAAAAGCATGAAATAGTGTAGAAAGGGTAAAGGTACGAATGATAATCTGAATGCCTATCCAAATGCTAGTCCGAATGGAAGAAAACGATTTAAACTAAGGAAAGGAAGAATTTTGGATGACTTTAATTACCAGCTGGCTAATGCATATGATCCTACAGTGCAAAGGAAGCAATAGATGGATTAGTTAGAGGCTAAACTAACAAGAAACCATTTATTATAATCATTATCTAAGAAGATGAACTATTTCTATGATATGTGAGAAGAAGATTAAGATGGAAGATAGAGTTAACTTATAGCTATAGGAAGAAAAACTAATAGAGAGAAACTAAGGAAACTAATGCTAACTATGGAAGAATTTGAAGCAATATCTAACTACAGGTGATGGAAGAAAACTGAAAGCAAACTACAAACTATTAAGCTTGGTCGACCATTCCTAATTATGAGATTATATGAGCAGCAATACACAGTTTACAGGAAGACAAATGAAGAACATCTATAGAAAAACTAAGACAATTAAATAACTGAAAGATAAACTATCTAATTGCAGAAAGAAAATACAAAATAACAAAACCTCTGTTTGATGAGGGGCCCTTCCCAGCAATCATAAATTTGAACTAAATCACTTAATCACCAATAGCTACAAACTGAGCTTCCATTAACAGGGAAAATTACAAAAACGTCTGCTATCTGCTGTAAAATCTACAAACTATCTATTGATTATCATCTCTATCTTTTCTCTCTAACTCTAACTCTGTTTCTTTATGCAAAACGTCTATTTATAAACTACACTAGATGAGAAGGTCGACATAGTCGACCTCTCTAATAATAGAGGCGTTTTATGCCTATAACTGGCTGCTTTAAGTAACGCATGACAGCACAAGGAGGATCAATCAGTATTCACAAGGTCGGTTCCTTCACGCAGCTGCATGGAGCATCGATCTGCCTTTGACGTGGAATGGACAGGGTGTTGGCGGACTGAGCATGGATGGACGAACTCTTCCAGAACACCGACGTGAATGGGCGTGTGTGATTCCAGGCCGAACAAGCAAGGAAATTATCTTGTGGAGAGTTGACGTGGAGGTAGGATGTGCTGTCAAGTTTAGCAGGCCTGGGGACGAATCTTCCAGAACCCGAGCTCATTATCCATGACCCTCGTGTGGCAAACAGAACCCACGTTCCCATTTTTGTCTTTAATGGCCCGAAGTATGCTAATCGTTGATTCCGCGAGATGAACACAAGGCTGAATGATGAAGGGTTGTTTGAAAAACGCAGCCAGTAAATCAAAACTTAAATGCCAAGTATGCCCAGAAAATGTCATTTAAACATAAATAAATCATAATATAGAAAGATGTGAACAAGATTTGCGTAATAAGTAAATATATGCATACCTGGTCTGTTTGATGATCTAAATGGCAAAGAGAGTAACTTATTACAGTGAAAATAATAAAAATAATTCCATTCAGAGTAGATTTGTTGATAAAATTAGTGACAAAATGGACACCAACAAATCTATCATTTATTTCAGGGTATTCGAGAGATTGTGTGCTTGTTCTTTGTCTAATCTTGACGGGTTCTACTTGGGAGCTTTGGGATTAGAGCTGGAAGTGGGACATACATCTAATTGAAGGTGAGTTACATCCTTCCATCACTTCTGAATGCATCTAATATTGTTGTAAATCTTAGTTCAGGATTCAAGGTAGCATTTGTTTTCCAATTGTCTTAGATTAGAACTAGCTACATCCTAGTCTAGGCTAAGAGAGTTTCTTCTTATTCATAGGACGAAATTTCTATAACAAAAACTGGTGACTCCACTGGTTTGAATCCATTTTTCTTAAATTGTGAAGTTTGCTTTTAATTTCATTCAATTTGATTGTGAATTAAGGTTTTTTTACCCTCATTCACACCCCTCTCCTTTGCTTTGGATTACTGTTTTTGAGTTTCACCTCAGCATCCGGTTCCTTGGGTTGGAAAACCCTAGAAAAATTCAATTTTTTTTCTCAAAAAATCACCTTCATTTTTCTCTCTGTGCATTTTCACTGCCTGCACACTCTTACCAGAGCGAAAATCTACTATTTTCACACCTGGGTTTCCTACTGACCCATGAAAATTCCCTAAGAAATTCATTTTTTAATTTCTGAGTGATTTCTTTTATTTCATTTTTTGGTTCTTTACTCCAGATTGGTTTGCTGACATTTGTCAAACCTTTGTGACCTGTGGTTGCAGTACATTGCTTGCATTTTTTAGGTTCTTTTGAACTATTTTTGAATCTTTTCTTGATTTTCAAGGCCCATTGGTAGACACCTTGAACCATTTGAGAATTAGGTCATTGTCTCACTAGCACCTACATACTCATAATTTTCTGTATATTGTCTACACAATCATCTTGATATCCCTTTGAAAAGTTGCAAGTGTGTTTGGTTTGTTTCATTCACTATTTGAGATTGGATTTTATGAGTCTTGTGACATCATAACTAGCTTATTTTCCTCCTTACCACAGTGTGCAAAAGGATTGATCATTTTTTAATAGTCAAGGTCTTGTGAGCATATATATTTGAAATCCTTGATTAAATTATTGAAAGAGTAAATTGTTTCGAAGTAGTATATTTCCATCCATTTCATCAAAATTGATATTGGAAGACCTTTTTGAGACACTCTTTCCCTTTTTGTTGAAAAGATCAAAGTCATATTTTATATTTCGAAGCATATCTTCATTGTTGTTTGTCACATAGTTATACTCATTAGAAGTAGTATTGGTAATATGATCTGGATTTATGTGGGAACGAAATGAAAGAGCATATGTATATTCACATACACAGATATATGGCAAGACACACACTGATACAATAAACACATATTCTATTAAATAGAAGAAATAGAATAGGCTGTAAAATATAGAAACTAGAATGGTAGTAGCTATCTCTGAGAAGAGATGTGGCCATTGTGCTCATTCGTGCCAAGATGAATACAATGAGGCTCTGAAGACCTTTTTACAATACCCAAAATCCAAAACCCTAACCCTGGAAGATGAAAAGACGACAGTTTTGTGGACCTCGTTTTGGGTAATTTGGTGTATCAACTTCTCGGCGGTGTAACTTTGGCATACGATCTCCGTTTGGGGTGCACGATAGCTCGTTGGAAAGATATATCCGAGGAATACATTGAAAAACATGAATAAAAACATTGGCTGATCAAGATTCCCCAAAAAATGTCATTCAGGGCCTCAAAATGGCTTTGGAAGTTCAAGACCCGAAAAACTGCTAAAATTAGTAAATTACCAAAATTGTCAGAAGACTGTTTTGAGCCAGTTGAAAGAGGTGGGTCGCCACCAATATCCACCTAGATCATAATAGATCCGATTCATCTTGAAAGAAGCAACACTAGTTTTGGATATTCAAAAAAGAAAAATTTTTGAGTGGTTTTTTCATCTTATTGAAAAAGTTTGTACTTGCATTGATCGAAGAACTCTCTCCTTACCTTAGCTAGTATTCATTGAAAGGAAATGTTGGGCCTGGCCCAAGTTGGGGAAAATTTTGATAGCAGAAGGATTTTTAGCTGCAGAGCTAAGCGTAGCTCAATAAAAATATAATTTTGTGCAAGTGTTGAGGATGCTGCGAAGTTGTGCGCAGCAACAAAATTTTGGCAGTACTTCGAGGGGTGTTGCGAAGTGACCAGTCCACGTGAAGCCGGCAAAGCAGAGTGCTGGACGGAGGATGAGAACGGGTACCGGTTAGACCGTCGGCGGTCTAGTTTTGGAAAAGATGCTTCAGGGAGGCCGAGCGACGGCCAGGTGTGCGAGGTCGTTAGAGGAAGAACTGTTTGTTGAAAGCGACTGAGAGTTGAGCCAACTATATGAGGCCGTTACAGGAATAGAGGCTTAAGGAAAGTGACTTGTTGGCATGAGCAAAACATAAAGGCCAATAGCGATAGTATGAAGGCGTGGAGGACTGCCACGATGGAGCACTCGCTACGAGAGGCCAACAATTCGGTTTAGAGAAACCGTAGCAGTTTTGGAAACCCTAAGGGTTTCAGCCTTTAGCATTGTAAAGACATGACCTATGGGCATGATCTATAAAAGGAGGCATTTTTTGTATGGGAAAGGGATGTTTTTGTTGTTGTTGTTGTTGTTAGAGGTTTAGTGCTGAGCATTGTAAAATCTTTCTGAGTAAAGATATTGTAAAGGCTCTGCAGCCGAGTGCACAGAGACCTATCTGAGAGAGAAGAGAGTCTGTAGCTGATCATGCAGACTACGAACTGTTGTGCCTTTCCCAATATATATATATATAACAACAGTTCTTGTGGACATAACTTCCCACCTGAGGGAGTGAACCACGTTAAATACTGTGCAATATGATTGTGTGGTGTATTGTGCATTTATCTACTTCCTGTGAATGAATGTCTGAATTTTCCCTTGCATACTGTTATGATAGAACTTTTATATGTATTTTCCATCAGGAGAATATGGAAATAATATGTTAAGTTCTGCATGAATAGATGAATGGTGAATGTTCGGCCTCTACTTATGAAGCAGTAATGAATCGGTTATTCGGCTAAGTGTTACATATTGTTTAAGCTCTTTCATATTACGTAGTAGGGAGAATGCATGGTAGTTGGACTGTCTCCGTCGCACATGCTTGAGCAGCGAACACCTTAAGCGAATGAATGAATGATTGAGTGTTAATAACTTTGGTACTCTAGTTAACTGCAAATATTTTCAAGTCTGTCATCGTAAACATTATATATAGTGATTCTAACGAAGAGACCCATAATCTTAGAAGTGAAAAGAGATATAAATTTAATAAGAATCTTGGAGGCACTGGACCCCACATAGATACTAAGATTCCTTGTGACCTTAACAACGAAGCCATGCCACCATCCACCCCTCAGAATCTACCGGTTGTAGAGACCGTGCCTCCCTTATCTCAGATCCCACCCGTTACATAGCCCATCCCACAAGATACACAGCCGAGTATGTCTACTCCAATACTCCCATTTACTTTCACTGTGTAGAGCCCATCACAACAGCCACATACAAATCCAAGTGCCCATAGTAATAGGACAATGGAAAACACTGATATGAAGCTACCGATATTTAAAGGAACTAGTCTAGAAGACCCTAACCAACATTGGTTTCTTTGCGAAGCCGTATGGAGCGTAAGATAAATCCACGATGATGCTGTGGAGAGAGAACAGCTCATTACCACCCTCAAAGATAGAGTTTTACATTGGTTTATGAATTACTCTCAGACACAACCGAGAACCCTTGCATAAATTAAAGTTGCACTTGTGGTAGAGTTTAAGAAACCCAAATCTGAATCTCAGTGTATAACTGAGTTGAAATAAATAAAGCAGAGACCGACTGAAACGATCTGGGAGTTTGATCGGAAGTTCAAGACCTTATTGGACCAAGTGAGCTTTGTTATAGCTCCAGAACAGCACAAGGAATGGTTTATTGCTGTTCTATTGCCCCACATTAGATTACCATTGATGCAACAGAAGGTTGCATCGTAGGAAGAGGCCTTGGAGATCACAATGAAGCTAGAGGCTTCGTCGATTGGTGAGAGTAGTTCTGGGATGTCTCAGATCTAGAACCAGATGACCACCCTGACACTAGAACTGCAAAGCATGAAGAATGGAAAATAACAAAGGTATGAACCTAGGCATGAGGTCTGGTGTATAGGTTGTAAAGGAGAAGGCCATGACCGAGAGCATTGCCTTTTATTCCAAGACTATCTTAACAATGGTGCGCCCAACTACAGGACACAGACCTGAAGACTGCTATCTCATACAGAAATATGTGAAAACACCCAAAAATTTATATTGCACTTTCTATAAATCAGTTGGACATGATGAATCCAACTGCCGCACATATGAGCTAATGAACGAAAGAAAACGAGATATGGATGCAATGAGAGGTGTTGGATTGTACCGCATACAAGAAGAAAACCAGCCCAAACAAGAAAATGCGCAATATGATCAAGGAGGATACAAAGGCCATGGTGGTGGATACCGTGGCAGAGGAAGAAATGTTGGCTCGGTGCAGGGAAGAGGCTGCGGCCCGGTCATTTGTTATAATTGTGTCCAGCTAGGTCATGTGTCTATAGATTGTGTTAACCCATGCGCTACATGCAACTACTATAAATCATTTGAGCATGTTATTCAAGATTGCCCAGTGTTAGTGGTGGAAATGCAGAAAAGAAGACGGATGGAGGCACCAACTCCAAACATCTAGTGGATTGCAGCACAGAATAGACCAGTGGACCCGAACATCAACGTGTTCACATGCAGTGGCACTGAGATAGGCCGCAATAGGGGAGTAGAAGCTTCAACATCAGGAGAGGCTCACACAAAGCAGACCCCTCTTGAGACAGTATGGATAGGGAAAGCTCTGGGAAAAATACCTGCTCTCGACCTATGAAAGAACAAGGAAGTCTTTATCGACGCGCGGGATAGCTTCACAGAATTGGAAACTAAGTCAACAAGGATCCCGTTGCATAGTGAAAAACCGCATGTTGAAGACATGCCAGCTACTCATGACAAAACAAGTACCGAAATGGATGTCGGCACTTCCATTGCGCAGTTCCTGCGAAGCTGCATGAAGCTACTAAAAAGTGAAAGTTCCATAACAAAGCTACAGAAGCTCATAAACCAATATGAACCATAGACAGGAATAAAAAATTCTGATAGCACCATACATCACATAAGGAAGGATAAAAGAACAGGCCGAGAAATGAGCCTTACCACACAGATCGGAGTTTTTGAAATTAATGAAGTCATCCTTGATCTGGGATCTGAAGTCAACGTCTTGACTATGCAGACATGGCAGCAGATGGGTCGACCAAAGCTGTTATGGTCACCTATCCAATTGAGAATGGCTAACCAAGAGAAAGTCATACCTTTTGGCCAATTAGCTGATGTGGTAGTTGACATTGATGGAGTCTAGAGTCATGCACACTTTGAAGTTATCGAGATTGTGGACGATAGTCAGCCTTTTCTTGCACTATTAGGAATTTACTGGGCCATGGATAACCTGGATATCATAAACCTAAAGACAAAGAAGATGATATTTGAAGGAAATAATCTTAAGGTCATCGCACCATTAGATCCTAAAGATGGGGACAGATACAGTGAGCCGATTCGGGAGGAATCCAAGGCTCAAGACTTGGACAGACTATACCAGATCACCACGAACTCGGAAGATTACATTAATCCAACTATGGATGGTACACTCAGCTGAAGATGTGACAGCTCTTGTGTCTCTGACTCATAGACAGGACTATAAAATTGGCAAAACCGCATGCATGAAGTATCAGCAAGAAGATGCACGTAGGTTACGAAATCACTGCACTCGATCGGAAAGGAGGTAAGTCCTATTCCCATATATGATGGTTCTGCTAACATTTACACTTTCATCCATGAATATACTACATATATTGCAGATGAGCATATATTACCAGCATTGGATATGGCACTGCGTGACACACCAGCCAGATGGTGGGCTGCACACAAACAGAAATTGACTACCTGGGATCAATGCAGGATGAATATGTAGATTCGGTTTGCTGACAGGGTTACTTTACCTTTTGAAAAGTTTAATGGATAGATAGATCCTATCCAGCATATTGATGTCTGTTCACAGGCATGGGTGGAAAGGCCACAAACAGAATGGGTGCATCTATTTGTACACACACTGGACGATGATATTCCAAAGAAATGGTACCTAGACCTGGAGTTGCGCAGGGAAACCATTGATTGGGATATGTTGACTGCGAACTTCCAGAAGGACTTTAGCTTTGAAAATGACAACCCACTGATCCATGATGCGTTGCAAATAATTAAGGAACACATACTCAGGAAAGACTGTCCTCACAAAAATATAATGTGTGAAGGCTTCTTTGGGGTAGATGGCATCCTCGCGAACCTACAATCAGAAGGGAAGGAACACCAAAAACATCCCATCGAGTGTTATAACCTAGCTGAAGTACACGATGATAGACAGGAAGACGATGAGGACAATCCATGCAACATAATCATACAAGAATCGGAGGGTGTGCACGATGTAGAGGGACCTCTATTGGAAATCATAGACATGAGTGGACCAGTAAAGACGCAGAAGGTGAACATTGGCGCAAGCGAAAAGCCAAAGTTCGCATCAATTGGAGACTATTGGGATGATCAGACTATTGTAGAGATCCCAAACACCTTACATGAGTATCAAGAGCTATTTCCGATGAAATTCACAGAAATGAAAGGCATTTTGGGAAACTTAGGGGTCATGAAAATACCTTTGAATCCAGTGCCAAGCCTGTGAAGCAAAGGCCATACAGACTAAACCCGCATTACAAAGAAAGAGTCCGTGCAGAGCTAGATAAGATGCTCGAAGCAAGAATCATTGAACCTATGGAAGAATTCGAGTGGATTAGCCCCATGGTCGTTCAAGACAAGAAAACGAAAGGTGAGATCAGGATTTGTGTGGATCTTAGAAAATTGAATGATGCTTCTATGCAAGACCCATTCCCTACTCCTTTCACGGACGAAGTGCTTGATAATGTTGGAGGGAATGAGGCCTACTCTTTTACTGATGGGTTCTCCGGGTATCATCAGATCAGGATTGATCCCGTAGACAGACATAAGATGACTTTTACTACAGAATGGGGGTCGTTCCAGTACACAGTAATGCCTTTTGGTCTAAAGAACACACCTGCCATCTTTTCCAGAGTTGTCATCGCATCCTTTAAATATTTTATGCACAAGTTTCTGGAAGCCTATTTTGATGATTGAACTGTGTTTGGACTATTGAAGAACCACTGCGCGAATCTCAGAATGATGCTGAAGAAGTGTAGACAGCATCAGATCTCCTTAAATCTGAAGAAGTGTATTTTCTGTGTTCCTTACGGGATTCTACTTGGCCACATTGTCTATAAGCAAGGATTGATGGTGGATCCTGTGAAGATTGCAATTATTGTAAATTTACCAACACCAAATTCAGTCAAGATGTTGTGCTCTACCTTAGGCCATACTGGATATTACAGGAAATTCATAAAGGGGTACGCACAGATAACCGCAGCAATGGAGAAGTTGCTAAAGTAAGATGTGTTGTTCATTTGGAACACAGAGTGTGAACAGGGTTTTGATACACTAAAGGAGAAGATGGTTACTGCACCGATCCTAGTCTTCCCAGAATGGGAAAATCCATTCCATGTACATGTTGATGCATCATGCATTGCCCTGGGATTCGTATTAGCTCAACTAGGGGAAGGAGGTATCGACCATCCCATCGCATTTTCAAGCAGAAAGTTCTCCACAGTGGAAAAAAATTACACTACTACTGAGAGGGAAGGTCTTGCGATGGTATATGCGCTGCAGAAATTCAGACACTACTTGCTTGGTGCACACTTCCTCATGTTTACTGACCATTCTGCTTTGAAATACTTGGTAAATAAGCTAGTGTTAGGGGGGCGCATATGCAGATGGTTGTTGCTATTCCAGGAATATGATTTTGAGATTGTTGTTAAGCCAGGAAGGCTGAACTTGGGACCTGATCACCTCTCTAGGATTGAGTCAGAAGAAGAGCTGACAAACATTGAAGATAGTCTGCCTGATGCGCAGTTATTTTCTATATAGGTTGCTAATGATTATTATTAGGATATTATTGATTTCTTAACAACAGGATTATCACCTCAGGACTTTTCCATCAAAGGAAGAAGAAACTCGAAGTACATGCCACAGACTTCACTATTATTGCAAGACAACTATACGAACTCAAACCAGATGAATTCCCATGTAGATGCGTACTAAACCATGAGAATCCATTCATCTAAACAGATGTGCATTCAGGGATCGCAGGAGGCCACTATGAAGGAAGGGCTACTGCGCAGAAGATACTATGCGTAGGGATATGGTGGCTTACGATCCATAAAGACTCCAACGAATACTATCAGAACTGCGATGTCTGTCAGAGGACAGCAAAACCTTCGCGCGGAGATGAAATGTCGCTGAATCCAGAGTTGACCTTACAGGCATTTGAAAAGTGGGCCATTGACTTTGTGGGTCCCATAAACCCACCAGGGAAAAGAACTGGTGCGAGGTACATTATTACTGCTACTGATTACGTCACCAGATGGGCGGAAGCAAAACCAGTAAAGGACTGCAGAGTAGTTCATTTTTGAACATATACTTTCACGATTTGGATGTCCAAAGATTTTGATGAGCAATCAAGGCACTCACTTTTTGAATAGAACTATCGAAGCTCTCATAGAGGAATTCTACATCCATCATCAGCGCAAGTACCCCATATCATCCACAGGTGAATGGCATTGTTGAGGCTTTCAATAAAATACTCGAGAATGCACTCACTAAGATCTGCAATGTGAATAGAGATGACTGGGATCTACACATCTCATTTGTGTTATGGGCATACAGGACCACTTGCAAGAAATTGACAGGACACACACCTTTTCGGTTGGCTTATCGAAAGGAGGCTATAATGCCAATGGAGTATTGTTGGCTCGGTTTTGCAACCAAGCTTAGTGCTATGGGCACCTACTAACTAGTAGTAGCAGTTTCAATAGAAATAAAAACAATAAACTAAATAAACAATACTTTTCATGGATCTAAACAAGAATCTAAGCAAATAATGTAAATATTTCAAAATCAAGAACAAGAAACATAAGAAATAAATTTTGTATTGAAAAGTGGGGGGCAAGCAAGTGCTTGCGATATTACCTCCAATGGTGAAGGTTGATGTTGAGCAACTCCCAAGATGAGTAGCTCCAAACTCCAATAGGTCTCTTTCTCCAAGGTTGCTTCAATGGCTAAAAGTGCTCATGGGAGATTTCAGCAGCATAAGGATGAGATAATGGATGGATGGGAAATGAGGAGCCCCTACCACCTTTTTATAGGTTTTGGTGGTGGGAGATACCATTTGTGGTTTTGTGGAAACCAATGGTATTGACCAACATGGTTTAGGTAATTTTCCCTCCTTTTTCCTTTTTTGAATAAAAATAATATTTTAATTCCCTTTTTAATATTTTTGGGAATTTGGACCCTTTTTGAGGGTTTTTTATGATTTTCTTGGAAAAATAATCTTTTTTAATGGAAAAAGGGGTGTACCAAGGTCTTTTGGTGACCTTTTGTTGGTTTCAGAGGCTCAGATGGTGGAAAAGTGGACAAATGGGTCATGTGAGTAAGGGAGTGAGCTAGTGAGCACTTTTTAGGTGTTAACAGATTGCCCCCTGATGTGTGAGGGCAGGAGCTCATCGTATGGCCGATAGACATCATAGTTCTTTTGTCCTTTTTCTGGGTTTTAGGGGAGAGAAGAGACCGGTTGGAGACTGGAGCCACGGCCCTTGGAAGCTGCAAAAACAAAAAATATTACATGGCCTCAATATGGATGAGGTATAATCTCTGATAAAGGACGAGGCGGGCATTCCCATGCTCGTATCAAGACATCTACAAAACAATTAGTCCCAAGAAGGGGGATCTAATACGTAAAGAAATATACTGGTACATCATAATGGTCCAGAGGGGACATTATTGTGGGATATACTCATGATCATGGCTGATCTCAGTAACTGATACACTGGAATAACTGTGGAACTGCTGAAACTGAAGGTGTCCAACATCTGTAGGGACTCAAAGACTATGAGTCAAATATGGGAATAAATGTAACTGTATACTCAAAGGAGTATGAAACAGGTGTGAATCTGAATATTGTCGCCATGCGCAGCCCGGATAACTATAGGAAAAGTGTAACTGATATTATCCATAGGAAGACTCTCAAATGTGGAGGAGTCAGGAGGTATCCGGGGTCTTCGACTAATAACTGAACGGACCAATACCCTGTGCGAGTCTCAACGATGCGATCAGGGTGTTGAAGTCGAGCATGTGAGAAACAACCATTGGGAGAGGCACTGAGGATTCCTCTCGAAATGATTCGTAGGCACTCATCATAAATGGTAATGAGTCCAAGACACAGGGGCCTCTAGGTCTATCCTCTGGAATAAATGTGGTTGTCGTCGACAGAGGGAGACCAGCAACTAATAAGGCAATGATGTTTCCTTGCTAGGAGCGCGAGGTGTAAACGGAAGTGATGTAGTACTGCTGGTAGGACTGACATACTTGTGGGGATGGGAAATAACTGGGTCAAAAAATGGGTAGGCTCAAACTTCCTTTGTTCAGAGCATGATGACGTGGTTGACCTGGCAGTGTAGGGAACTGACTTGTAGGTGCAGGGATCATCTTTGACTGAATGGTATATATTGACTCTGGGGGGGGAGGACAAGCTGATGGTAGCTGTCGAGGGAGTTTCAGGGTGACATACTGCAGAATACTCTGAACAAAGGCGACCAAAAAATGGGGAAGCTGATATGCGAGTAGCCAAGAGGCACCATTGATTCCTTCTTCGTAGTTTTAATGAGCTCCAAGAAGGGAAAAAGTGTGCTCTGAAATGGTACGGTCCTGTGGATTTTGTGAGCCCAGGACGGCTGATGCTCATGGTTGCTTTCATGTTTAGAGAGTCTGAAAACGGTAAGTGGACTCTGTCGGTGTTCTTTTTCGTAGTTTAGTCTCCAAGGCCCGAAAAAGCATAAACTGATGCGGATGGAGAACTCTTCTAGCCGATGTGACTAGAGTATACCTTTTTCGTAATTAGTCTACGAGGTTCGGAAAAGGGGTAAACTTATACCAGGTAGACGCCCTTTCAGATACGTTTATCGAGCATGAAAGGAAGCAAGATTGCTCGGCGATCTTTTCATTGTTTTAGGAGTCGGAAAAGAGCTTAACAGAAACTCCCTAAGTGCCTTTTTCGTAAAAGGGGTTGCTCGGCCCGAAAAAGGGATAAAATTATACCAAACAACAAAGGACTGACGAGGGCGAGAAAAGGTCTCAAGCATCGTCATCTGTGCGGAAAACTGGATCCGGTGACATAAGGATTTGTCGAAAACGAAGAACGGCCGATGTGGCACGCAAACCGAGGGTGACGAGGGGGCGTGGAAAAAATGCCCGAAAAATATAAAGGTGAGAGCGAGAAATGATCTCAAGCATCATCACGAGCGCGGAAAACTGAATCCGGCTATATAAGGCACGTCTAAAACGGAGAACGGCCGATGTGGCACGCAAACCGAGGTGACGAGGGGGCGTGGAAAAAACGCCTGGAAAATCTAAAGGTGAGAGCGAGAAATGATCTCAAGCATCATCACGAGCGCGGAAAACTGAATTCGGCGATATAAGGCAAGTCGAAAACGGAGAACGGCCGATGTGGCACGCTAACCGAGGTGACGAGGGGGGCGTGGAAAAGATGCCCAAAAAATATAAAGGTGAGAGCGAGAAATGATCTCTAGCATCATCACGGGCACGGAAATATGAATCCGGCAGTGCAAATGGTGCGAAAAACGAAGGTCATAAGGACTCCGGAATGGTTAAAGGAAAGAACTAGGTTAAAAAATGGCTACAAATAAAGGTGATCCCACCAAGCGAAGGATGCAGTGGTGGGGAGAAATGATGACCCGTGGGGGAAAAATACTAGGTGTATCAAATCAACTGAAATATACAAGTGACACATGACCTCAAAAATGGTTGAGATCACGAATATGAAAAAGTGAGCAGGGTTAATGACCTGCCCCCATGCTATGTGCATGGGGTTTGTGATTGTGGATCACATATGTGTTGGTTTGAACGATGGGCTCATTGAGGTGTTGAGATAGAGATGATGGGGAAGGTTCAAAATGATTGATCATGCCCCCTATCCCGGGGTCGAGGTAATCTATTATGCCCCCTAACTCAGAGGTGTCAATGTGGTGCAGATGTTGTCTCATAGAGAGATCAATAGGGCATTGAGCAACTGCTGTCGGGGTGTTATACCATGAGGCTGTGGGTCGTGGTGGCATACTGAAGTGATGATATAATGATGGGGTATTCCCTTTGTGGGGTGGATGCCCCCAGTATCTCCGACGAGGATCACGGTGATGATGAGTAGGCAAGGTTTTGGGCATGCCCCCATGTTGTGGACATGTGGTTTCCTGGTTGATTTGAAAGGGTTCAACCTGTGTGTCAAAGGGATCAATGGAAGGGGCCGACCGGACAGAGGGGTATCCAGTGGAGATCATATAAATGGCGGGGTCAAGGCCAGGCATTTCGGTATCTGACCAAGTAAAGACATCAGTGAATTCTTGGAACAGATGTTGGTATTCTCCGATCTCATGCTCACTGTGGGAGGTTCCTAATGTGATGGTATGAAGGGCACCAAGTGGGTCAGAGATGTCAATGTGGATGACGGGAGAAATATCGGCCATGGGATCCGTTAACCAGTCGATTTTAGTAGGAAGGAAATCCTTGGAATCAACCGCGGATTGGGTAGCGGTGGTGGATGAAGTCTCTTCCAGGAGGAAGTATGGACGATGGTTCATGTCTTCCCCGGGATAATCAAAGGTAGTAGGAGTCTCGAGAACCTCTTCATTATTGCGGGACCTTTGAGTGGTCAAATCGAGTGATGAGGTAGTGGTAGTCGAAGAGATCATATAGATGGTGTTAATCTCTCCGGATGAGGATGATGCGGGAGGGTAGATCTCCTCGATAGTAGAGGGTGCCGTCTCTAGGTCCAAATTGTTCATCTCGTAGAGAGCTACTCTGTAGTCTGGGATGTCAGGACAGTTATGCGAGTAGTGGCCATAAATACCGCATATCGCACATGGGTGGTTGGTACGCAGTGATTTATCACGAGGCATAGGGTTTGGATCTAGTTTGACCACCGGGATGTTGGGGTCGTCGTCCAACATTTGCATGTGTTCCTGCAATGCAGGTAACTGTGGGCACTGATGGGTTGGATGGCCTAACTCATCACACAGCGAGCATTTTGGAGGAGCACGAAATATGGGGGGAGGTTTAACTGCCTTGGGTGGGGGAACCACAGTGTATGGTTGTGGGCCTCTGCCCCCAGTGGGCCTGACGAATGGAGGGGGATTCGTCGACGACGAAGGAGTCGTGATACCGGGAGGTGGTTGGGTAGAAGTAACAATGGGTTGCACCGGTTGTAGGATGACATTTGGTGTCGGTGGAGGAACGGGAGGCGTAATATACCACACGGGTAATCCTAATGTTAACCCGGGGAGACTAAGGGTAGCCATAAACGGGGCGCTTACTACACCCGAAGGAGGAAATAGAAAGGGGATTGTGTGGATAGGTGTAACACCGATGTGACTAGGGACCAATGGTGGTTTGGGTAACAAGGAGGGTTGATTACCGGGTGTTTGTGAAAGAGTGCAGAGGTTAGAGACCTGGGTCTCCGGTGTCGGTGGTGGGATGGCCTGGAATGTAGAGGTCATTGGTGTATCTGAATACAGTCCGGGTGCCACAGAAGACACAAAGTAGGTAACCGCACTAGAAGCGGGTTGTTCAATCATGGGGAGAACATTCTCCGGTGCTGCAGGGGCGTTGGGGTCATAGTAGGTGAGTTGGTCAATTTTGACCACGCGGCCCTCATGGGGGAACATCATGGTGCGGAAGACGGAGGAGGCGACCGCTTTCATGGCGTACATGTAACTGCGGCCAAGTAAAAGGTTATAGTCAAGCTGGGCGTTAATGACCTCTATGTCGATGAGCACAGTCTTCCCACCTAATTGGACGGGTACCTTGGGTAATAAACCTTGAGGTTGAGCTGACCGGCCGTCGTAGGCCCGCAATGCAGTGGTGGATTGCTGGAGAGCAGGGGAGCCCAACTTCTGCCAAACAAAAGTGGACATGACGCATGTGGATGCACCTTCGTCGATGATACATCGATGAATGACAAGATTCCGAATAGAAACGGAAACTTGGACTGCTATGGTAGAAGGCAGTCGTGGTTCAGATTGGTCTAAATCAAAGGTCATCAAGTTCGAATCATTTGGGTCAATCGCCCCAATGGCGGAAAGTAAAGTCTTGCGCTGAGTAGGACAGGTTTTTAAGACTTCTAACGCAGACATGGCTGCGGGAGATTGAGCTAAGTCATCTACGATGTTGTAATTGGACGCAGCTCGTGCATTGGGGTTGTTGTTGATTCGGCGAAGGGGGAAGCGAGGTGCTTTAGAAGCGCCATCAAGTGGAACCTGAGGTATACGCAATGTCTGATCAGTGGGATTAGCAGTGGTATCCTTTTCGGCGGGGGGGGCTTCAGAAGTCGGTCCGTATTGATTCCGACGGGTTTGGATATTGACGTCAGCGGTGGACATCATCAATAAGTGGTGGGTGCCTGAATCAAACATGGGTTGATCAGGAGCTGTGTAAGTAATTTGTTGTGGTTGCACGTTGCCCTGTTGGGGGGCTAACGGCTGGGTGTTTACCACCCCCTGTGTTGGAAAGGGGTTTTGGAGAACCAGAGGTTGTTGTGGAGGTGGTGGGGGGTTGGGTGGTGGCTGAGGAGCCGCCTGCCCTTGACGATGGGCGTCATTTGTCCATAGTTGTCGAGCTCGCTCGAGATGTGGGCAAGCGTGGGTATAGTGGCCATAGACACCGCAAATGGAACAAGGATGGTTTGTCCGTAAATTAGCATTTTTAGGTTGCTTAGGTGGCCGATCAGGATTCTGATGAGCGGGCGCCGCGTTATTGTTTTGCGGGGGCTGGGTAGGCTGTGGAGCTTGGTTACGGTTTTGATTGTTTCCACGGTTGCGTCCTCTTCCGCGGTTGGGTTGTCCACCCTGGTTGCGTTGGTTATTTTGATATTGGGGCTGCTGTTGTTGTGCGTACACATGCCCTTGAGCATTGGGGGGATTCTGAGGAGCCGCAGGTGCGGGAGCAGGTTGCAGTGGATAGTATGCAGGTGGAGCTGGAGGTGGTCCAGTTTCCTGTTGGGGTTGTTGGTACCCCTGCGCTGGTGGAGGTGTGAGGTTAGCCGGTGCAACCGGTTGTGGGTAATGCATGGGCTGTTGTGGAAACTGCATGGGGTTTTGTACCGTAGGTTGAGCATAGTATGTAGGAGGTACATATGCTGATGGCGCTTGGCCATAACAATGTTGTGGACAAGAGGGTCCATGAACATGATGGGTCTGGTTTGTTGGAGCATAAGAAGTTGTCGCTCCGGAACTGGATGTAGCCCTAGAAAGGTCTGGGGCGGGCATGGTGCTCACCATACTGAAAGGTTTTGCTTGCGGTGTAATTTGGCCAATAATGCCATCGGCGGCATGGGATGCCCCCGGTGTGTCACTGCGTGCAGAGTCACCTCGTGGGGCGTCAGGTATGATGGTGTATAGGTAACCTGACTGGGCATAGATAAGGTCAAACTGTTGGGCCTTAAGGATGGCCTCCTCTTCAGACTGGGGTCTTTCAGAAGCTACATCCTTCGCAATGAGGGGAAGGAGGGATTTAAGGAACCAATCTAAAAAGATTCGATCGTCTAATTTGATTTTGCATAGGCTTCGGCGCCGACGCCAATCATGAATATGGTCAGTGATGTGCGTGGCTGTGTTCTGTCTGCAAGACAGTAGGATCTCGACGCCCGCATCATAGCGGACCGGTAGCTGAAAGAACTGCAGGAAGGTCGAGGCAAGGGAGGTAAATGAGGAATGCGTCCCATGGGGTTGCTCGATATACCATTTGGCTGCAGAGCCAGTGAAGGTGCGCTGTAATAAACGGAGGCGGATAGAGTCGTCCACTATGGAGTTGGAGGAACACCATAAGTGGAAAGACATGATGTGGTTTTGGGGGTCTTCTCCGGCCTTTCCCTCAAACTTAGGGATGTCAGAGGGAAGCTTAGTGGGCATGTGGGGCCAAGCAGGGTCATGCCTGATGGGGTCATTTGTGAGCCTAGCTAAATCTGGCAGGTTGAGACTTGCCATGTATGGTAGACTAGCGGATGTAGTGACCGGAACCGGGACCTGCCTAGCCATTGTGGTATGGTGTAGGGGTCCAGTAGCGCCTATAGGTATGCTAGGTATGGAGGGTATGTGCCCTCCAAAAGGTGTGGCCTGATATGGGTTAGCACTCCCAAGTGCAACCTGGGTTACACTTGGGTTAGGAATCGCACTAGGGATTCCTGGTATAGCACTACCGAGTGCAACATGGGTTACACTTGGGTTAGGAATCGTACTAGGGATTCCTGGGATCGCACTCCCAAGTGCAACAGGAGTTACACTTGGGTTAGGAATCGCACTAGGGATTCCTGGGATAGGGTTTGTGGAAACCGAAGGGGGTATGACCCCCATGTTGGGCATGCCCATGATAGGTGGTGGTCCTGTGCTAGGCATTCCTGAATGTGGAGTGGTACCCATATTGGGCATACCCAAGGGGGTTGATGTTGTCATGGATGG
Organism: Larix kaempferi; assembly: GCA_027924585.1. NCBI lineage: Eukaryota > Viridiplantae > Streptophyta > Pinopsida > Pinales > Pinaceae > Larix > Larix kaempferi. The sequence continues at coordinate 5,980,319 of BSBM01000011.1, forward strand.
GGTCCCCGCAGAAAGGTCTGCGGATGTCTGACCTATGGTTAATGTAAATTGTGGATCTTCTGGTGTTCCAGACATAATTGTGGTCGGTGGTAACTCTGTGGGGTTTTCGGATTCTACCTCCAAATCAAAGGTGAAGTGGGGTATGTCAGAATCGGATGACCGTCTAAATGATCGACGATGTGTCGAATCAAGGGATAATGCTCTGCGTCCGTGACGTGGAGAGCCAAGTGGACTGAACTCTGGGAGTTCGCCCCGTAGACGATGAGAATGTCTAGAATTCTCAATGGTGAGAAATATGTTTTTGTTTTATGTTTAAAAAGTTGTTTTAAGTATCAGGTGGTGATATATATGTAAAAGACTCAAAACCCTAATTGCAACCAAGGGTGCAAGAAGGGGAGTGAAAAAAGAAGGCTCACAGGCCAAAAAATCAATCCTCAAAAAATGCACTTATCCTAGCAGCTGTGCTACAATAAGTGGAGGAATGCAACAACCGGTCAGAATACCAACATGCAAGCGGCTCCTAGAAAAAATAGGTGTAACTAGACTCAAAAGGTGGTAAAGATCATGCAAACACCTAATCTAAAAGTATTGTGACTCAAACAGACGATATCCCCTGCAAGGTGATGAAATCCAAGTCAGACAATATGAATGTAGAGACAACGGCTAGATATCCCCCTACCGGGAGGAACACCGGGTAATCAATCCTAAAAAGACAGGCTACTAGGATACTCCGTTCATGACGCGTCGAGAAAAGGTAAATCTGCCGTTTGGTCCTTTGATCGCAATATCCCAATACAGGGATATCCCGAGAACTGCGAATGGTAGCCCTTCGGTTACTGAATGGGTTTCGGTATCCCACTCAGGCTTCCGGAACCATCCTCGCGACTTCAACCCTCCTAGGGGAGAGGCCTTCCCACAAACCGGTTGTGACCGCGCCAAAAAGTACTAAGAGATTTTAGCTCCCTAATTGGACAACTTCTATGTCTCAGATGTATGAACTGAGGGGTGTTATTGGAACACCTATCCCCCCAATACTACCTAGCTACAAGAATTCTTTTTGTGTTCCCCAAGTGGGGTTAAGAGTGTGTTCAAATTAGGGTAAGTTTTAAGTCTTAGTTCAATTAAGTGATCGTGTGAGTGCACGTGAGGTGTTGTAAACTGAACTTGAAAAAATTAAATGCTTTAAGGGAAATTTTTCAAAAAATAAAGGACTTTTCGAAAAATAATAAGCAAATATTTAAGACTTTTTTCACTAAAAGAAATTAATTTGCTTTTTCAAAAATAACTCAAAAAATAATGGATTTTTTGGATTTATGAAAGCAAATAATAAACTTCTAAAAGAAATAAATGGATTTCTTCGTTTCAATAAAATTTGCTAAGGGCAAGATTCTAAAGAAGTAAACAAGAAAAAATTTGAATCTAGATAAAGAATGCAAAATGAATCTTTCTTTCACTTTCTTGAAAATTTTTAAAAAGATTTCTATGTATGCACTTTTAAATAGTAAAATTTTTTTCTAAATCTGGAAAATATGCAGAATTTGATACTGTAAAAAATGTGCTATGGGCAGAAAGTACAGTAAAAAATATTTTTCAAAATCGGGATGGCCGAATGAAAAAATTCAGCCGCGCGGGTTTTGGACGAACAGCCGCGATGGGCCGCGCGGGTTTTGGCCGAACAGTCGCGATGGACCGCGCGGGTTTTGGACGCACAGTCGCGATGGACCGCGCAGGTTTTGGGCGCACAGTCGCGATGGACCGCGCAGGTTTTGGGCGCACAGTCGCGATGGACCGCGCAGGTTTTGGGCGCACAGTCGCGATGGACAGCGCGGAAAAAGGCCGCGAAGCCGCAGTGTGCAGCGCGGAAAAACACAGAAAAGTCGCGATGGACCGCGCGACTGTCTGGAAAAAGGCCGCGATGGACCGCGCGGAAAAATGCAGAAAAGTCGCGATGGACCGCGCGACTGTCTGGCAAAAAGCCGCGAGGCGGAAGCCGTGCACGGAAAACGAGAAACGAACTCGAAAATTTAAAATTTAGGGCTGTTTTTTGGGGCCAAATCTCAGAACAGCAATGGATCTGCTGTCTAAGATGGCAGATCTATGGATCTAATGGTTAAAAACTCATAAAAACTGAGATTCTGGGTTCGATCCCCAGCGGAGTCGCCAAAACTGTTGGCTCGGTTTTGCAACCAAGCTTAGTGCTATGGGCACCTACTAACTAGTAGTAGCAGTTTCAATAGAAATAAAAACAATAAACTAAATAAACAATACTTTTCATGGATCTAAACAAGAATCTAAGCAAATAATGTAAATATTTCAAAATCAAGAACAAGAAACATAAGAAATAAATTTTGTATTGAAAAGTGGGGGGCAAGCAAGTGCTTGCGATATTACCTCCAATGGTGAAGGTTGATGTTGAGCAACTCCCAAGATGAGTAGCTCCAAACTCCAATAGGTCTCTTTCTCCAAGGTTGCTTCAATGGCTAAAAGTGCTCATGGGAGATTTCAGCAGCATAAGGATGAGATAATGGATGGATGGGAAATGAGGAGCCCCTACCACCTTTTTATAGGTTTTGGTGGTGGGAGATACCATTTGTGGTTTTGTGGAAACCAATGGTATTGACCAACATGGTTTAGGTAATTTTCCCTCCTTTTTCCTTTTTTGAATAAAAATAATATTTTAATTCCCTTTTTAATATTTTTGGGAATTTGGACCCTTTTTGAGGGTTTTTTATGATTTTCTTGGAAAAATAATCTTTTTTAATGGAAAAAGGGGTGTACCAAGGTCTTTTGGTGACCTTTTGTTGGTTTCAGAGGCTCAGATGGTGGAAAAGTGGACAAATGGGTCATGTGAGTAAGGGAATGAGCTAGTGAGCACTTTTTAGGTGTTAACAAGTATACTGTCCCCATCTTGAAAATCATTGCCTTTACAAGGATGGAAAATCACCCAGCGCTAGAAGAAATATTTCTACACTTGGTTGGATTGGAGGAAGATCGCTTCATCACAGGATTTCACCAACAAGTGCAAAAGACCGCGAGAAAGAATCACATGATTGCCATATAAAGAACAAGTCCTTTCAGGTAGGTGACCTAGTCCTCTTATATGATAGAAAATTTATGAAGTTCCTTGGTAAATTTAAGATGCATTGGATTGGTCCATATACTATGATACATGTTACTAACACTGGTACAGTCCAGTTAGCCACCTTTGCTGGCGATACTTTACCAAATTTGATAAATGGGAGCAGACTAAAGCTGTACCACGATAGTCCTACTTCGTAGAATCCTGAATGATAAACAGAGGGAGAAATTTCTAAGTGTCAAGTACAGTTGAAATTGGACACTGGAAATGTAAAGGAGTCTGTACATGTACGATAAGTAGGAAAATGTAAGTTCCGCGCAGCACTACTGAAGCTGCACACACAAAACAAAAAAGAGAAGAAGAAGAAAGAAAAGAAAAAGGGAGCTGCACAATTGAAACATTGACACTACGAAGTAACTATGTAGGATCAAAGATGGCCTGCCACATAGCTCAGCGCAGCTCTCACAAAAATAGCCGTTATATGACCATTGCCAAAAATCACTTGAGCATTTAATGCAAAGATAGACGTTTTGAACACACTGACGAACAAAGAGACTGAAGGATCTGCTCAATTTGGACAACGGACACCGTTCTGAGAATGGGAGATATGGTGAAATCTCTTAAGACGTAAATATTGGACAAGGAGATCCTTCATGAGGCTGATATTACCGCTCTGAAGGAAAAAATCAATATGGAGATACCATTAACTGAGAAACAGTTAAGAGAACAAGCAGTAAAGGTCGTTGCACAGATCATTCCAGCAAAAGTGGCTAAGTTCCAGAGTTTGCTCGAAGAAGCCTCAAAGGCATTCACTGCCCTTGAAGAGAATCCAGGGATACTGTAGGTAAAGAATGAAGTAAAGGAAAAGCAAGTCGTGCTGGAAGAAATGAACGCAGAGGTCAAGGCTCTGCCACCCAGAGGTAGGCTACATAAATATAAGCACATCGCAAATATGAAAAAGGAGGTCCAAGCTTTAAGAGAGAAAGAGAATGAGTTGGATAATCAGTCGCAGCCACTGCTGGATGATGCCACTGCGGTATCGCAGCAGATCGAAGACAAGTTGAAGGATCTACGCGACAACTAGAAGTAGGTGGAAGGACAGATTGGAGAAGAAATAACTCTAGAGGTGCTCGATACAGTCAAGCAAGTTGAGCAAGAGACAAAGGAAGCAATGGAACAGTTGATTAGCGCTTAAAATGAGTTTGTAGCGAAGCTGGCTCCACAGTTCACAGAGTAGCTTAAGGAGGGCGAAGCTGAAGGAGGATCGGGGGCAAGCCACATGTAAGTGTTAGGAGCATGTTGGGCCTAGCCCAAGTTGGGGAAAATTTTGATAGCAGAAGGAGTTTTAGATGTGGAGTTGAGCGCAACTCAATAATATATAATTTTGTGCAAGTGTTGAGGATGATGCGAAGTTGTGCGTAGCAACCAAATTTTGGCAGTACTTCGAAGGGTGCTGCGAAGCTTAGTGCTGCGAGGAAGTAGTGCTGCAAAGTGACCAGTTCACGTTGAGCCGGCAAAGCAGAGTGCTGGACGGAGGATGGGCATGGGTACCGGTTAAACCGCCGGCGGTCTAGTTTTGGAAAAGATGCTTCAGGGAGGCCGAGCGGCGGCCAGGTGTACGAGGCCATTAGAGGAAGAACGGTTTGATGAAAGCGACTAGGAGCTGAGCTAGCTATACGAGGCCATTAGAGGAAGAGCGGCTCAAGGAAAGTGACTTGTTGGCATGCGCACAACAGAAAGGCCGATAGCAACAGGATGAAGGCGTGGAGGACTACCATGACGAAGCACTCGCTACCAGAGGCCAACAGTTTGGTTTAGAGAAACCATAACAATTTTGGGGTTTCAGCCTTTAGCATTGTAAAGACATGACCTACAGGCATGATCTATAAGAGGAGGCATTTTTTGTATGGGAAAGGGTTGTTTTTGTTGTTAGAGGTTTAGTGCTGAGCATTGTAAAATCTTTCTGAGTAAAGATATTGTAAAGGCTCTGCAGCCAAGTGTGCAGAGACCTATCTAAGAGAGAAGAGAGTCTGCAGCTGATCATGTAGACTAAGAACTGTTGTTCCCTTCCCAAAATATATATATAACAACAGTTCTTGTGGACGTAGCTTCCCACCCGAGGGAGTGAACCACGTTAAATACTGAGCAGTATGATTGTGTGGTGTATTGTGCATTTATCTACTTCCTGTGAATGAATGTCTGAATTTTCCCTTGCATAATGTTATGATAGAACTTTTATATGTATTTTCCATCAGGAGAATATGGAAATAATATGTTAAGTTCTGCATGAACAGATAAATGGTGAATGTTTGGCCTCTACTTATGAAGCAGTAATGAATCAGTTATTCAGCTAAGTGTTAGATATTGTTTAATCTCTTTCATATTACGTAGTAGGAAGAATGCATGGTAGTTGGACTGTCTCCACGGCACATGCTTGAGCAATGAACACCCTAAGTGAATGAATGAATGATTGAGTGTTAATAACTTTGATACTCTAGTTAACTACAAATATTTCAAGTCTTACTGTGGACCGCATTGGCCGTAGTCACAAGGAAATTCCGTGGAAGTAGAATTCAGAGGTGCGAACTGCGGTGTTGTTTATCACCGCGCAGTCTTGCCCCACAGTACACTTTCCGTGTCACGCCGCGCAGTAAGTCAGACTAAACAACTCATCACCTACTATGGAAACCTGATTCCATAGTACCCCATAGATACACCTCAGGTGAGACCTCAACCTACTCGCAGGTTGTGGCCGAAAGGGCCAGTGCAAAGGGTTTTTGTTAGTCAAGGGTAAACTACAAAGAACCTAGGTCTTTATTGAAAACCCTCTGGGTCAGCCTATGGTAAGCCAACAGGAAAGGCTTATTTGATGCATACTCATTTGCATGGTTTGAGTCAGTCATCACACCACGAGCTGCACTTCCATCACCCGATTGAGTTATACAACAACCATTAAAATTCATCACCCTAACTCAACACACTTTAACCTCACTTGAGGATAAAAAGAATTTGGTAGTTAGGTAGGACACCAGGGACAGGAATCTAAATAATTACCCCTTGTCATTTTCATCGAAGGCATAGTTGTTTTACTCTAGAGTACTAAAATCCTCTTGTACTTATTGACACGGTCATTGACCAGTTTGTGGAGGGGCCTCCCATTGTTTTCAGGGGTAATCCTCGAGGACAGATTCCAGATGGAATTTGTGGAATGTCGCACTCCACTTAGCGCCTAAGGATATCTATCCATTGTCTTCCTATACTCTACCGTATCGGTGATACAGGGGCTCAAAGACAGAAGTGCCAGTTAACCTTCTCCGACATGCCATGAACGAGGTATCCTAGTGACGTTTCTTCTAGGGCTCTTTTACCCAGGATACCTTTTGATAGAGGGATTTCCTTCCACTTTTGTATTTCATTTCGTATTGTTCGACTTGGATTTCATCACCTTGCAAACGATACGATTTGTTGAGGTCTCCAGCTCCTAGTTAGGAAGTTGCTTGATATTTCATCTTTTTAGAGGGTCTTTTTCTTTTCAGTGCTGCTTGTTGGTATTCTGGCCATTTTTGTTTCAGCTCGCTTACTGTGACGCCAATCCTAGTATAGTTTTTTGAGCTTGCTTTTTTGGCTTGCGAACCTTGTCTTTTCCTAGCTCCACTTTGCACACTTGGTTGCTCTAGGGTTTTTTCATTCTTTTTTCATGAGACTGTCCCTAGAACTTGTAATCCTATCACAATGGTTGATCAAAGGAAATCATGGAGACAACAAGGGAGAAGCTTTGACCCACCACCATGGACTTCTGGTCCAAGTGCTTCACGTATCCCTACCCCTTCTGACCGTGAAGCTAGTTGGGGTCTGTTCCACCATCTACCAGTACAACATCTTCAGTTTCTTCTGTATCCATAGACCATAACATCATGTCAGAACCTCTTACAATCATTGAAACTAGTAGTACCCCTGAGATCCATGCAATACCACAATCCACTATCGTTCCATAAATTTGCTCCACAGTGGAAACTACCTTAGCTTCTGAAGTCAATACTTCACATCCTGTTATGTCGGAAGGAATAATCCTTCCGAAGACTAGCACTACACCAGAATCGACAACATTATTTGATGTCCCTGAAGGATACATTGAAACCAATGAAGAACCTGACGAGTACATGGAAATCCTTCAAGAATATTAACCCATACCTCCAATACCATTTCATTTATCTCCTTCTAATTTTGTATATTCTATTGGATAGCTGGAAACTCCACCTGTCACCACTACATCCTCAAGTACCCATACTTATGAAACGGTCTCTTCTAGTAATGTAATGTCCAGCTTATCCTTCCCTACTCTCCCTTCAAGACCTGATATTATGGCATCAATTCAATCTAGTATGGTTAGTCTCTCCAATGTACTCACCCCTAACATCGGAACACTTTAGACATGACACACCTAGAATGATCACATCGGCTTCACAACCCCCCTACATCCACTTCTCAAATGGAAAATCCTCCTGGTTTCTGAGATTCGCGACCTCCATCTAGCACATAATATCGTGAATCATTCATAGTTCAGTCCGGACCGTCAGACTGGACTATACTTGAACTTCATCCGGAACCCAACAAGACAACTCAAATTTTTGACCCAGGCTCTACTTTATGGGATACAAATCTGGGCCAAGCCCTCGTCGATATTCACACCATTCCTACGAACATGACACCTGAAATTCCTTGACTATTCTCCCCACACTTATTGTTGCACAACATGTTCGGATTAACTTTACAAGATGAACCCCTTATGAGGGACAATCTAATATTTTCACTGTCACCACCCTTATCCAGAACCGGTGCAAGATCCTCTTCACAAGTTGGCACCTTTAGTGCAGTTGGAAAATATGCACTACCTCACTCTTCTAGTGTCAGTATTGGAAGAACTCCCACCTCTACTTTTCAAATTCCCAACGTGAGTGGAGGTCATTCTTCAGCTACAATATATACTATTTCCGGAGGGAAACCATTCATTGTACCCATTGGTTCTAGTAACCAACCTCCTTCGGTTAGACCATCTACAACCTAGGTACCATTGATCCCATCTATTGGAGGACAACTACTTGTTTCTTCCCCAGGAGGGGATACTCAACAAACACCTCCATCCACTTCATCGGTTGAGTGGGGCCCACATACCACATATTTTAGAGGGATACCATTTGTTAGTGGCCCAACATGCACCATTCAAAAAACTCCTCCATCAGCATCATCTGGTCAGTGGCGTACATATAATCCACCTGGAAGTGGACAACCTCATGTTAGTATCCGAACCGAAACTAACTTCCAAATTCCCTCGTCAGGTTAAACTCCTTTTTGGGGACCTCAAATCCCATCAACTGGGGAGTAATCCTTATTCTGAAACCTGAATCAAGTTGGGGGGAAATCCAATCAACATCAAAATTTCATTCCTCCTCACTTTAATCCCAATATCCCTTACCCCACCGCCTTAAATACTCCATGGAACCCACCTCTTCAAAATCCACCTTTTATTCAGGGTGGAACAAACGTTCCATGGGCTCCATTTTTTCAGTAACTCCCTAACACAGGTATGGGTAATCCATCACCCACCCAAATAGTTGGAAACATTCCTGGGACACAACAATCCCAGGGGACTATACCCCTTATCCCCACCCAACAATACATTCTACAACCAACCTCTACTTCGATTCCGAATTAGATGGTCAATCCTATGATTCCGAACACACCACCGGTTAACCAGATGGTCTACAACCCTCAAAAATTTCAATAGTCTCTAGCAGGAAACATGTTTGGGTACAATATGCATTAATATGTTATGCAGGGTCCCACAGGTATCCCTACACCCTACAATTATTATTAATTCCCACAGCCTAATCGACAGCTTCCATTCTTGGCCACATTAGTTTTTCCCAATTTGTCTAGACTCATCAACGATCTGATCTGGCATGAATCACACTGGCCACCCATCTTGGCCAAACTACCATCGGACATCCCAAAGTTTGATGCCAAGCCTGAGGAAGACTCCAAGAACCAAGTTATGACTTTCCATCTCTAGTGTTCATCAATATCATTGATGGATGATTCCATTCAGCTACGTCTCTTCCAGTGCACGCTTACTAGCACGACAACAAAATGGCATATCAAGCTGCCACAATACTCCTTTCGAGATTTCAATACCCTGGCCATGTAGTTCTTGACACATTTCCATCTCTCCATCCGATATGAGATTGGAACAAACTTGTTAACTTCGCTACGTCAAACCACTGCCACAGATATATCTAATCACATTCATGAGTGGCGGCGACGTCGAATATTAATCAAGGAACCCATCCCGGACCAATTATTGGCTAATTGGTTCACCAAGTCATTTCTACTAGGGAAGGACCTATTACAGAGGAGCAAGCGATTTCTTGCACTCAGTATATGGATTTGGTATATACCCAATATGGAACATTACACGAGCTTATTCCTCACGCCTCCCACACCACCACTGATCCAACAAAGCTCACCACTGAAAACCCCGTTGATGGTATCGCCAGTTCAGTAAAGGCCCATCCTGCAACCAAATCGAGTGGGTAACAAACTACTGTTGCTCCATCTCCAACTCAGGATACACCCAAGTCTTCTACTTATCCCGCTCAATCCTCTGAGGTGAACATTGTTTAGTCCTCGTCACAACAATCCGGAGGAAAAAAGAAGAAAAAGATACGAAAATGCAAGAAAAATTCTACGCAACAGGAAAATCCTAGACTGTTCGGATATCCACATCATCTTTTTCAGGATCTTGCATGCAATTAGGGTTTGCATGCAAATTCTAGGGTTTGCATGCACTTTGCATGCATCCCACTCACCAGTTTGATGCCTCCAGCACCTTAGCCACCTTATTCTAGCACCCGGGAGCCACTTACTTCAGAGTTTTAGCCCTCCTAGGCTGAAAGGCGCCCACTTCTCACCTACTGCCAGAGAAGGGCACACTTGTTCACCTACCACTGCAGTTCCACTTCAGTTACACTCAGTTAGCTCCGATTCTCCCTGATTTGAGGCTAGTTTCACTCCCGACTGACTGTTTCACTTCCGTTGGACCTCCAGATTGACTAGATGACTTGTTATGACTTCAGTTAGCCTCCCATGCGCCCCCCACTGAGCCTCCTTCCCTTAATCAGTGCTACACACTTAAGTTACACTTGTTACACTCAGTTAGACTCAGATTGACACCTGGATGACTAGTTCTTGTGCATTGATGACCACTACTGATTGATGATGAGGACTCCTAGTTGGAGTCAAGCTACTCCATTCAGTGATCCGAATGACCTACTTAGGCAATTCAAATTGCTTAGTCATTGAGACAGTTTATATTTTAATCATTCACCCTTATTGGGATATTGAGCACTGCTGCATGTTTTGCACAGTTTTGCACCATATTTTCTATGTTCATCTGTTGTGATTGATTTACTTGTTCATTAGATCTGCTGTGACTAATTTTACATGGTATCAGAGCCATTGCAGGGACAAGATCTCTTTTCTATAGGTGTTTTTACAAGAAGATTTGACTGAATTACTCAAATTGCAAAAAGTTTTGGCATGAGATATCTCAAGGGCATTTGCTCCTGTGCATGCAAAGCTTGAAAATAATTCCAATACCACTCCAGAAGCTTAAGTTTCCACATAATTCCTGGATCTAATACATTGGACCCATTCAACATTGTTTGATCTCCAATCCCAGGTGTGATGCAACTCTAAAAGGGTGGATTGTTCGACCTTATTGTTCTTGGTTTATTGTGATTTGCAGGTTTATTGTCTCCATCAATTGCATTCGCTACATTGTGCATGCAAGCTCCTCTACAGCAATTGCATTCGCTACACTGTGCATGCAAGCTCCTTCTACATCAGTTTGACTCGCTCCTAGCAATGGAATACTCTTCTTCAAAGCCTATCCTCACCCCATTCAATTATTTTGATTGGAAAGATGATATGGAGATCATATTATGTTCAAAAGGTTACTACCGAGTCACTATTGGTCTTGAATTGGAGCCAAGCAATCTGTCAGATAGAACCAAACACTACAACAAGCTTGATGAAGCTTATGGTCTTCTTTGTCTCTCCATCTCCAAAGATCTTCACTTCCATCTTAATGGATTGAAGACTCCAAAAGCCATATGGGAGCAACTTGAAACACTATTTGGCAAGCAGGATGAGCTTAGGGATTTTCAATTAGAGAATGAATTGATTGCCCTTAGTCCTGAGAATTTCGAGACCATTAATGAATTCTTCACAAAATTCAAGAACTTGAACTTGCAATTGAAGAACAGTGGAGTTATCAAAGAGGATAAACAATTGATCCTCTCCATTCTAAGCAAGCTTGGGAAAGATTATTCAGTATTTATCTCCACTTTCAATTCCGGTCGGCTAACTACCCCGAATGGGAAGATGCCTACCTTGAATGCCTTCATTGAGTCCATCACAAAAGAGCATGACAAGTTGATTCAAATGGGGTACATAAGCTCCAAAGATTCAGCCCTATATGTTCAAGGACCCAAGATCTCGAATGGTAAAGGAAAGCAAAAGAAGGAGAAGCCCAAATTCGAGCCTCACAAGCAAAAAGACAAAGGCAAACAAATGGATGCACCATCCAGTTCGAAGTTCAAGCAAAAGGGAAAAGAAGGTAACCAAAAATCTAAATGTACTTATTGCAATCGTGGCTTTCATCCCGAAAGTTCATTTATGAAGAATACTATAGATCAAACGGCCCTCCTTTTGGAAAAGAACAACATAACTCTTCCCGACGGTGCAAGGAAGAAGGATAGGAATGATGATCATGAAAGAGGACAAGCACTCACGGCAACGGTTTCGAAGCCCACTACTCTCTTGATAGATTCGGGTGCATCAAATCATATGGCTGCAAATATTGATTCTTTTTCCTCATTCGATCCAAATAGATCCATCTCCATCCATTTGGGAGATGACTCAAAAAATTCTTCAAAGGGCAAAGGTATGATTCATGTAGATCATGGAAGCTTTCAGAATGTTCTCTATGTGCCTTCCTTGGCTTCAAATCTTCTTTCTGTGTATCAAATGACACACACTGGTGAACCAAAGCAAGTTACATTCAGCCCTAATACAGTTGAAATTTCTGATATCAAAAGTGGAAGACTAGTTGCAGTCGGAAAGGCAAATCACACTGCAAAATGCTATGAGTTTTCACACTTTATTCCGCTTGCAAATCCCACTGCTCTTCGCACACATGGTAATGAGGTTAGTAGGCTTTGGCATGAAATATTTGGACATCTTAATTATAAATATTTTCTGCTGCTATAAAATAAATCCATGGTAGATGGGCTTCCACAACTTCGTTCCTCGAAGGGAATATGCACTGGTTGCATCATTGGGAAGCACCCCGAGCACAGATTCGACCGCGGAAAAGCTAGTAGAGATTCTACTATTTTGGGGTTGATCCATTCTGATATCAGTGGTCCGCTGCCCCATATTTCATTAAATGGTTCAAGGTATGTTTTGACATTTATTGATGATTTTTCCCGCTTTACATGGGTATTCTTTCTCAAAAACAAGTCAGAAGTGCTTGGAAAATTCAAGCATTTTAAGGCTTCTGTTGAGACCGCCACTGAGAGAAAGATCAAAGCTCTTAGATCTGATAATGGTGGAGAATATATTAAATCCGAGTTGCTGCAACTTTGTTCCCAAAGCGGAATTAAGATCCAACATACAGTTCCCTACACACCCCAGCAGAACGGTGTAGCGGAAAGGAAAAATCGGTCACTGAAAGAGATGGCTACATGCATGATTGAATCAAAAGGTTTGGCTGCAAATATTTGGGCTGAAGCAATCAATGTTGCTGCATATATACAGAACCATGTTCCACATTCATCCGTGAAAGTTATGACTCCTTTCGAAGCATTCTTTGGTCACAAACTGGATGTGTCAAATTTGAGAGTTTTTGGCTCTACTGCATGGGCTAGACTTCCTTCCGAGAAGAGACGAGCTTTGGATCCACAAAGTACCGAGTGCATATTGATAGGATATGGGGAGGAATCAAAAGCATATAAACTCATGGATATCAGATCTAAAAAGATATTCATAGAGCGCAGTGTGCAATTTGAAGAACCGCTTCAAGAATTGCAACTAGTCAAGGAGAACACTGCCGATTCACCGCCTTCACCAGAAGAAGATCCGTGCAGCGATAATGAAGGTATGAGTTCTGATATTTCTGATATTGTAGCAGAATATGATGATCATGACATATCAGGTTCGGAATCCGGCCATTATGATCCCCCTCAGTTACCAAAGTGGGCCCAAAACACTCTACAATCTGCTGGTTCGAACCTTGGAAATCCTGCTGATCCGAGACGAACAAGAGCAGAGTTTCAAAGAGCAGGTATGGCTCTTTCTATTGCTGATCCATTTCTTCTTGAGATTTTTTATTTGATGGCTGGTTCAGATCCTACATCATACTATTCTGCTCATCGAGATCCGAGATGGAAAAGTGCCATGGATGAAGAGTACAGTTCTCTTCAAAAGAACAACACATGGGAGCTAGTTTCTCTTCCACCTGGAAGAAAATTAGTGAAGTATAAATGGGTCTATCGTACTAAAGTTTCTTCTGATGGCACTATCAGCAAATATAAAGCAAGGTTGGTGGAAAAAGGTTTCTCCCAATTCCAAGGAGTGGACTACACTGAGACTTTTGCACCGGTTGCAAAGATGGATTCCATCCGCCTTGTTTTAGCTATTTCCGCATCCAAGCACTGGGAGGTGCACCACATGGATGTGAAGAGTGCATTTTTACATGGAGACCTTGCTGAAGAGATATATATGCAGCAACCAGAGGGTTATACATCAGATCCATCATTGGTTTGCATATTGAAGAAATCTTTGGACGGGTTAAAACAGGCCCCAAGAGCTTGGTACACAAAGATGGACTCCTTCCTTCTTTCTCAGAATTTCCAAAGATGCAAATATGATCCGAATGTGTATCTTCAGCGAGTTAAAGGTAATTTTTTGGTTATTGTACTTTATGTTGATGATCTTCTCATTACTGGTAGCACACTTACTTCAATAAACAAGCTAAAATCTTCCTTAAATCTAGCTTTTGACATGAGCGATTTGGGCTTGCTGAGTCACTTTTTGGGCTTGGAGATAGCTCAAAATTTTGATGGGATCACTATATCTCAGCAAAAGTATGCTTCTGACCTGTTATTGAAGTTTAATATGGCTGAATGTAAGGCAGCCCCATTCCCATTCCTCTCAGGAATCAGTCTTGAGGAGGGAGATTCTACACCGCTTGCAGATTGCAGTATGTATCGACAGTTGATTGGTTCACTACTTTATTTGACACACTCAAGGCCTGATATCTCATACGCTGTGAGTGTCGTGTCAAGATATATGCAGCAGCCACATGAGCTTCATTGGCGAGCAGCCAAGCGGATCTTGCAGTATGTGCAAGGTACGAGACATTTTGGCATACATTATGCTGCAGATTCTGAGCTTGATTTCATTAGTTTTACTGATTCAGATTGGGCAGGTGATAGCATTGATTGGAAGTCCACTTCCGGTTATGTTTTCATGATTGGTCATGGTGCTATTTGCTGGTTGAGCAAAAAGAAAGCATCCATTGCACTTTATTCAGCAGAGGCAGAGTATCGAGGGGCAGTCAATGCCTGCATTCAGGCAGTTTGGTTGCAGGGTATTCTTTCCGAGTTTGGTTTTGGTGGCACTACTTCGACTGTCCTATTTTGTGACAATAAAAATGCTATCAAGATCTCCACAGATCCATTTCAGCGGCAGAGGACCAAACACATTGAGATTCATATGCATTACATTCGACAGTTGGTGCATGACCTCACCATCATTCTGCAATATTGCCCTACTGATGAGCAAATTGCAGACATCTTCACCAAGAGCTTCACTGAGAAGAAGTTCTCTTACCTCCGTTCACTGTTGGGGGTGAGTTCCATCATGGTGGAGACAGATTGATTCATTATTATGCTTTAGCTTGAGGGGGGGCTTTCTTCCCACTGGGTTTTCCCTCTTTCCTCACTTAGTTTATTTTCAGCATTTTTTGGATTATTGTATTGGGGTGACCTTTGGTCTTAGTTACCAGGGCCCCACATTATTTTTTGCACATCATAGTCTAGCTTGAGGGGGGGTGTTCGGATATCCACATCATCTTTTTCAGGATCTTGCATGCAATTAGGGTTTGCATGCAAATTCTAGGGTTTGCATGCACTTGCATGCACTTTGCATGCATCCCAGTCACCAGTTTGATGCCTCCAGCACCTTAGCCACCTTATTCTAGCACCCAGGAGCCACTTACTTCAGATTTTTAGCCCTCCTAGGCTGAAAGGCACCCACTTCTCACCTACTTCTAGAGAAGGGCGCACTTGTTCACCTACCACTGCAGTTCCACTTCAGTTACACTCAGTTAGCTCCAATTCTCCCTGATTTGAGGCTAGTTTCACTCCCGACTGACTGTTTCACTTCCGTTGGACCTCCAGATTGACTAGATGACTTGTTCTGAATTCAGTTAGCCTCCCATGCACCCCCCACTGTGCCTCCTTCCCTTAATCAGTGCTACACACTTCAGTTACACTTGTTACACTCAGTTAGACTCAGATTGAGACCTGGATGACTGGTTCTTGTGCATTGATGACCACTACTGATTGATGATGAGGACTCCTAGTTGGAGTCAAGCTACTCCATTCAGTGATTCGAATGACCTACTTAGGCAATTCGAATTGCTTAGTCATTGAGACAGTTTATATTGTAATCATTCACCCTTATTGGGATATTGAGCACTGCTGCATGTTTTGCACAGTTTTGCACCATATTTTCTATGTTCATCTGTTGTGTTTGATTTACTTGTTCATTAGATCTGCTGTGACTAATTTTACATAGACCACAATAGACAAATAATGAAAACAAGCCTGGACAGAAAGCAAAGTTTCCCTGCCTCATTTGTCAGGAAGATCATTACAGCAGAGACTACCCTTGCAAAGAGGAAGTCAACAAATTTATAAAAGGTCCTTCTTGCTTGGCAGTGTTAACCGATCCTTTCCCCCATCAACAACAACAATAGATGGTCCCACAAGAAGCCCCGCAAGGGGGGAACCAAAAAAACCCTTCCTGAGCAAAAATGTCCCCAAATCGCGACATCCTTATGATGACTAATGAGACAGTTCACATCTCTACACGTAAAAAGACATATGATCCTCCAAGATCGAAAAAAACTGAGACTTTCCAAGGAAAGTCTCCCTCAGAAGAATCTCCCTTGACACCTCCCCCCAAATGTCCTCTCCACATTGAGAGACCTACTACTGAAACTGTGCTGCGTCCACACAAGGCCACCATTCGAAAGGCCACATTCAATCCCAATATGTACGCATCCCAAAACTACAACATCGTTGAATACTTGGCTCAGGTCCCATGTTCCATGTCGACCCTCGAATTTCTCCAACACTGTCCTACACAACGTAGAACTTTATTATCAACATTAGGAGCTATTGATCCAGACTCTTCGAACATAATTTTGTTTAACCTAGAATCCTTGAAACCTAGGATTTCCCACCACTTATCCTTCCAAATCCACACTCGAATCTGTGGAAACAATATCCATCATTCCATTTTGGACGAAGGTGCTTCCACCTCAATTATTTCTTTGACCTGCTGGAGAGCCATTGGATCTCTAGAAGTGGCCCAATCTCCTACTACTTTAAAATCATTTGATGGATGTGGTTTTCAACCATACGGACTCATCCCATCATGTTGATGTATATGTAACTTCGAAATATATTTCACCCAAGTATTTCATCTATGTATATTGTAATCCTATAGAGATGTTATTATTCCTCTATAAGGAAGTGTTTGTATTCCTATAGAGATGTTATTATTCATCTATACGGAAGTGTTGTCATTTATGTTGTAAGTGTCGTAACTTATACTTGATGGGTTATTAGACCACCTTGGTCGGGTCGGCCCTGTAAAATTCATGTGGGTCAAAGTGTTATTAGACCACCCTATTGGGGGTTGGTCATGTGGGTCAAAGGGTTATTAGACCACCCTATTGGGTGTCGGACCAGTCAACATTATGTTATGTGGTTAAGTTAAGGCCGACCTAGTAAAGATTATTAGGAAAGTCAAGTCATGTATAACTAGAGTGCGGTAGGCACTCTATTTGATCATTCTATTCTCTCACACACTCTTTGGAGAGTGGCGCACTTGTGGAGGAGGAGAACCTACTGCTAGGAGATGTCTATCTCTTATGCTTGGGTTGTATGGTATCAGGGTTATCAGAGCTATCCTGAAAGAAGCTACAAACAATTTTTTATGAAATGAAATCTCCATATAGCTTAATTATTAATTTGTTAGAAGAACGAAATGGTGGGGATTTCAAATCACCCCACACATCTAAATATAAATAATAACAAAGTAAAGTAAAGGAAATGAAATAAAAACCATAAATGAAATAACACACAGGAAATGAAAGTTGAATTTACAGATATAAATGAATATACATCAATTGAAATGAGAAGTGACCTGCAAGTCTACAAGGTTGTTTAATGGACATCCATCATATGCGCCATGGATTGAAAGCATATGCTCACTGGTGGAATCCAATAATTTGGGAGAGAACAAAGTGGAAATGAAATCTAAGAGATTTCATTTAAATGGCAAGTTATCACCTTTATCTCTTTCCCTAACGAAGAAATGTGAGATATCAAGAAGCACACATAATCCCATACACCTATGCAGTGAAACCATTTCAAGGTTGACATATTTGGAGGCGTTCTTGCAATTTATTTCCACTACCACCCCCACGATGATGAGGTTGAGGTTGAGTTTGAGGAGCTCAATAGATCGATGTGGTCATTTTTAAATTCCCATATAACTATATCTCTGACAGGTACAGTAGTGACAATTACTATCCATGATCTGCTATCACGTCCCCTTCCATCATACCAGTATGATGGAGAGGACGTGGTGCTAAAAATGGGAAATTAGCCCCATGAACTTCTATCTAAGCATTCACATAAAAGACATATGGAAGTGTACAATTATAAGAATGCACAACAGAATTAATTTCAATTACACATCCATCATTCATTGAAATATTCATCAAATAACAATTGCAAGATTACACAAGAGATTACTTATATTGACAAGGTATTCCCAAACAACCAGCTATGCATCTACAATGTTCCACCCAACCATAGGCCAGTTGTGCTTATCAACCTCTTGATACAACTGCCACCCGCGAGCTGGGCATGATCTCTACAAGGAACCAGGGAGCAGCAGACTCACACATAGCCAAGCATACACCAAGATGATCCAAGCCAATCTACAATTGGGTTTATCAGGCTGCTAGGAAATGGAAAGGAAGAATTGTTAAGCTAGTGAGCTCAACCATAGAGCTAAGGGTACCCCTCCCAGATCTATTCAGCTTGGCACTCACAATGCCTACACACCCAACACAAGGAAGTATTCTCTTCACTGCCACACAGTCCCTCAAGCCATACCTTCCTTTCTAGTGCTCTCAGGGTGTGCATAGAAAAGTAGCCAAAGCCCTCTTGATCTTCTTGAGAGGTTACTCCCTCCACTAGGTTTATCAAGCCAATTCTGTCCACTACCAGTCCAAGTTTCTTGCTCACAAATTCAAACCAAAACAGGGATGCACATAACAGCAAAACCACAATGGCTGGGCATGAGGAAAATCGTTTGTACAGTGACAAGCATGAAAATGATTCCCTAAGTTTCAGAAAAACGTGGGAAGGCTAAAAATGAGAAATGGAGGTTTGGGGAAAACTCCCAGGAAGCAGAAAACGTTTTTAGGAAAAATTCCCATGGCAATTCTGGGACAAAACGACCTTCATACAGTCCCAAATCGCAGCCCCTTCTTCCTAGCTACTGTCCAAAGCCAAAAACGAGTTTTTGGGCAAGGAAAACCTTGTGTTTTTTATGAAAAACGTGAATGTAACTTCCAGCAGTCTCCATCTGCGTGAGAGAGGAAAAGCTATATGTTCAGAATGGCTTTTGGCACCATTTCGTGGGTGTTTTCTTGTCCAATGAGACAAAACACGATTTTCCAGGTTGATGGCTTACCCATACCCGAAATTGGCTTCCATGCCTCTTCATTCCCAAGGCATTAACTGCATCAACCAACTCTTGGAAGAATTAAATGATTGGGTCCATAACCCAAAATGGGTAGTTGGTGGTTTATGGGTTTCCTCATTGACACATGGATTAACACCATTGGCTCAAGGGTTTAAATAATTTCCCTCCCTATTCCTTGTAGAATCATGCCCCCATCTCTTTGTTGCATTGCATAGCTAGTTGTGGGTATTTTTCATTAAAATTCGTATTTACATGATGTCTTATTTACATCGTGCCCATCTAGCACAAGAACCATAGGCATCTATTTCTTTAATTGCCGATACATAAAACGCTAAATCAATGGTGGGGCCTTGGCCTTGAGCTCCTCACCATGATTAAGTAACAATATTTACATCATTTATGATTTAATGTGAAGGGGGTCAAAATGGGGACGTGACATCTGCAGTTGAAAATATTTAGAATTTTCTAGTGACATTTAGATAAAGGAGCAAAAACCATTGGAATGACCATGGGCCTTCCACTTGAATCATTTCCATTTCCATTTAATGGATTCCTAAAACCCAAAATCCCCTTTTGATCAATTTGTTGTAACCCCAAATAGTAACCCCATCCCCACTCCCCATAAACTTAGCTTGGGACTGCAAAAAACAATTTTGTGTTTCCACATATGATCTGTGTTGGTGAGACGTATGGGCTATAAGTGTTGTGTTTACAGATTAGTCAAGTTCATTTTTCTTACCACCATTAAAATATCTTACATGATACACCATGAAATTTTGTTGTAGATGACCTTATTTCATTTCTTAGCAAACAATCTCCTTGACATGATTGATTGTCCAAGATGTCATTATGGGGAAGTATCCCTAGTGCTACTCATAGCCATTTGGCCTAACAAAAAAAAATCTACAAAAGTTTGGCATTGTCTATTTGCAACTTTGTACCCAAGCCAATTATGGATTCTATCAATTATATGTTTTGATGGTTTCTAAATTACAATTTCCCATCCTTTTTACAGCTTTAAGATTTTTTCTTAGAAATAAATCATAAATAAGGCCAATCCATAGTGTTAAAAAATTAAGTCCGATGGATATCATTTGTCTAGTATGTTTGCAAATTCACAGAATTTCAGTTGATTTCATAGGTTTTTTTATCTTCTGAGAGTGTAGGATGAAGCAAACCAGAAAATTGCAAGCATTGGCACTAACATTTTTGTCAAAAACGTATACATGCCAGTAAGAAACAATTGTCTCCCTTGGTACTAATGCCCAAGGAAAGAAGAGAAACAAAGGATTGGCAACCATACATGGTGACATATGTGAGCAAGTACTGGCAACAAAATTTGGCATCAAACAAAGGTAACAACATCATGTTTTTGTTATACTTCTCCAACACAACAGGGAGTGTTTATTTCTGAATTTGAAAATAGCCAAGTAAAATCCTAAAATTTCCACAGAAGCACCAACAGGTCTTACATGGATTAATTGGATATGCATAAAAAGTAGAAATCCTTATCTCTATGAAAATATAGTTGAACTGATCAATGAGATAGAGATCCCAACCTTCTCCATCTTGATCCATTGCATATGCCTCGTCTTCAGATGATTCCCACTCACTACTTCGATGTCTCCCTTCCCTACTTGAGGATGCAACTTGGCTCAAGGTAGATCGCATTGCTTCAACATCTGCAACATCACGTGGGTCCATTTCTCTATATGACAATGATGATATAGATCCTAGCAAGAATATTCACCCCAATAAATAATAAGTAGTTAATTGAATCCTTTAGGCTTGTATACATTAAAATTAAAAAAGACACCTGCACAATTACCATCACTATAATTTGCGTGATGGAATGGAGTTTTAGGCTCGTTGTTTTTCTTCCTTATAGGTTTGTTGGCCTCTATTTCTTCTAATTTTCTTTCATCCTAGATAACTCAGGCCCTTCTTGCAATCATTTATATAAAAAATGGGAAGAATAAACAGATATACAAACCATGCTTTGAAATAAATATTTATTAATGCAATTCTAAGATACTAAACTTTGACTCAAAGGAAAATAATCTCTATTTCCTTTCGTTTCATACCAATAAGTTTAGACTCTAGAGTGTACAATTCTAATATAGGTACTTTCTCATGAAATTCATGATACAAACCAAGTGTTCCAACAGCAAGAAATCTTAGCCTGTCCACTCTTGATAAATTTAAAAGTAATATTCTGAGTCGCTTTTTGATTAAAAACAAAATATATGAACAAATTTTACTAATCATCTCCATCTTTAGTGTAAAGGGAAGACCATTCTACGGGACATGATTTTAGGATCATAACATAAAAAAGAAAATGGTATCAAGAGTACAATCAAGAACAAAGGAATCAATTTAACAATAGTATGCCCAAGCTATGGAACCTCAAAAAGTATGAAACTCTATTGAGTTTTCTACTTGTTGTTGTCCACTTCCAAGCATCCCCTACCACAATATAGTTTCATCAGACCCAATTCTATATCCTTCTTATGAATGCACATAGGACTTCTGAAAGCTAACATAACTGCTGTCCAAACTCAACCTTTGACCATACAAAAGAATTTGGAAGTGGAAACCAGAACTGTGCATTGCTCCAAAATAGAAAAATAAAGGTGATGTATATGTACCCTAGTTAAAATGATTTTGACTGTGAGATGGAAAAGCTCAGGGATCAAACACAGTTGTACACTTATTAAACACCCATGCTCTCACAATGGCTTGGGAGATTAGTTTCTCCACAGTTGCATTGATCTAGTAACATAATGGTCCAAATTTAACACTTTTACCAAGCAATATATACAATATTGATATGAAAATAAATAATAGGAAATTTAATTCCATGGCATTCCTATCCTTCATGTCCATACAAAATTTGCCACAATTCCAAGGCCATTAGGTTTCCAGCATAATTGACACAAACATAACACTTGTAGATAGAATAAATCAGGACCCTTCTTACAGATTTTGCAGCTTGATTAAATAAGAATAAAAAAATTTCATCCATAATTGATTGAAAAAAATTCTAGAGAAATGTTTTGCAAATGGAAAAATGGACTTTGAATAATGCATACAAAACCTCTAACCAGAGATATCACTTTACCATGTCATGGTTTTATTGAGAATATGATATGATTATGAATAGTGATTAGTGATTACTACTAATTTAATACATAATCAAGCAACATTGAAACATGAAATATCCAATGGGCTAGCTCGAGTGGTTGAGTGCTTTAAGCTTCATGCAAGAATTCTCTAGGTCGATCCCCTGTCATGGGGGGTTCACTCAGTGAACTTGTTACATAGCACGACCGTTCGTAGGATATTAAAGAATATCCCTAATCTCACTAAGTATTGAAAAATGTCTCCCATAATTTTATTGTTGAGCACCCCTCCCAATATACTTTTTCAATTTAAAAAAACCCTAGTTTCACCAGATATTGTAAGTATCCATTTTTATCAACCCATTTTTAATACCACTTTATATCATATTATCAAGTTGTAACAAATAGGATCCATAATGCATCAAGCCCGATAAATCAAGTTGTTGAGAGATGCGTTGTAAGTAGGTGGTTTCAGGGTCAAATCCTTGGGTGGATATGCATATATATATAAGGGCCTCACTTAATGTCCCCATCGGAATAGGATCCATAATCATAGTCATTGGGTGGGCCCCCTATGAATCTTTCCCGTGGATGTAGCAAATCCTCTCTGGGGTTGTGAACCACATTGAAAAAAAATGATCCCTAATGCTTCTTAGTGTAAGCAAATATGATGCTAAATAAAATAAGCAAACATGATGCAAAATACAATAGTAGTATAATGCCAATAATGATCCCACCAATATTGCAGGGAAGACTGATCAATTTGTAGCATTAGATAGTAGAAGACCCAACGAAATAGTAATGGTGAAGGGAAACTGCATAAAAGGCAACCCGATTAATAAATCACCGATCAATAAATCAATGTCCAAAGAATGTAAAAGACTGCTAGTCCAATACTTTGTGAAATGATTAGAAAAGACGAGAATTGCATATGTTTCACACCATAGCCTACCAATCTATCAATTTTATATCATGTAAATACAAGTATAGCCATAGAGAGCTAATGTTTCTATAAGATTAATAAATTAAACTCCATAAAAATGCAAAATTGAGGCCCTTTCGTGGATGGACTTCCCTACCTTCCTATCAAAACAAACATCATTGATGTTTGAACCCAAATGAACATATAAAAATTCCTCAAACTTTCCAATAACACCATATGATCATGTGCATAGCTTGGATTTGATTCATCTTGTACCTCCACTTCCTATACATTTATTCGTGCAATCAAGGAAATTAACAACATTTAGTTACCTTTTCTTGGATTATAGATCTAGTTTTTTTAGGAGGGAAAAATATTCATTGTTAAGTTTCAAGCATGCAATAGTTATAAAGATATAGATGGTTAAAACTTATATGATACAAGTTCCTAGTCTAGGTTTAGTGGTTTCATAATCAATATATATTTATTACTGATTTAGTAGATTTATATTCATTTTATTTTCTTTAATTATTCAATATAAACTAATATGATGAACATGATGTAAATAATTTTTAAAAATATCAAACTACAATATACTACAATATTGATGTTAGATCTATTAATATCAATAAAAAAATTAAAGATGCATAGGACTTATTAAACCAATAAAAATACATATCATTTGAACAAATATTGTACACTCTTAATTGAAACATTATAAAATCTCCAATAAAAAGTACAATTGTTTCAAAATTTCAATATTCTTGAAAAAAGTTAGAAAACACTTGGAAAAAATGTGGTTAGATAACTATTCATTGAAACAAATAGCTTACACTTGAGAAAACACATAGGGATTTTTCTCCCAATCTATATAGCCATGTGGGAACATTGGGATTGTTCTCCCAATATGTATCCAAAGTAATAGATGGACGTGGAGACAACCAACAATGTCTTTATACTCTCTTGTAATCCAAAATTTATCATATTCTTTCCCTTCTAAACTTATAGCCATGTGGGAACATTGGGATTGTTCTCCCAATATATATCCAAAGTAGTAGATGGACGTGGAGACAACCAACAATGTCTTTATACTCTCTTGTAATCCAAAATTTATCATATGCTTTCCCTTCTAAACTTGTGTAATTAAACAAAAATGTTGAATGGTTAAAAGTAGTCAACTTCACAAAGCCAAATTCTTGATTTTTGAAGATGCCCCAAGTCATTTTTAGAGAAGTATATATGAAAAGTTGAATACCTCCACCACCTGCAACTACATGAATTGTGGCATTAAATTAGGTTCTCGCATATTGAGACGTTTCATCAACCATACAATAGGTATGCAATATTTGAACCTAAAAATGAAGACAAATATTTTTTAGATATCTTCAGGTCCCTCTTCTTGAAACGTTTGTCAACCTAAAATGTACACACAAATCTATTCAAACTCCAAACTTGAAAGTAATAACTGAGTTACATTTTTCTCAAGAAAGAAGATATGTTTGCAAACATAAACACATAACAAGCAGGAAGATATGTTTGCAAACATAAACCCATTACAAGGAGGAAGATATCTTTGCAAACATAAACCCATTACAAGGAGGAAGAGATGCGTTTGCAAACATAAACACATTACAACACTAATGGAAAAGGAATCAACATATCAAACCTGAAGAGAACAAATATCATAACATGAATGACTAACCACAAATCCTACAAAAGAAATTCCACTCTCAATGATTTTTCTATCTAATTTCCTAGTATCATCAACCTACAATGCATAAATATAAAATATTAGAAACCATAACTCTCAAAATTTAAAGTTTCTAAAATTTTAAAATTAAATCATCAACCTACAATGCATAAATATAAAATATTAGAAACCATAACTCCCAAATTTAAAGTTTCTAAAATTTTAAAATTAAATGTTTCAATTTGCAGTACTAAAAGTATAGCCTTCCCTACTCTATTACAAAAATCTATTAATTGATAACTTAAAACCATGATTGGTAACATGGGAAGAGACACCCATGGTTATAAAATGACTTGCACTTCAGATTACTAATATATTCCTTCAACAATGGTATAGAGACAAAATATCTTTAAGGACATGGTTTGATAGTGACTAATTTGAGGTTACTTGGCAAAGTTGGCATGTTAGCCGATGGAAAAAAATTATGTAATCATCATAAGTCATAATAAGTCCCAAATTTTAAAAGACAACACAATGCACACCGGCTGTACTAATTCCAGTTTGCATCACAATGAACACAAAACCAAGCCATGTACCCACGTTTTCCAAAATAAACATAGGAATCTGATATGCTTTCAAAGCATGATTCTATTTTCCTTTTCTTATGTTTGGAATCCCACTAAAACTTCCTTGTGTATCTAGTTAAAGACCATTTTTCATTCTTTTCAAAGACTGATTCTATCCCCTTTTTCGTGTGTTTGAACTCCCCTTAGAATTTCCATGTGTCTCAAGTTAAAGAACATTTTTCTTTCTTTAATATATAAAAATATTATTTTGATGTAACAAAGCTATTATAGTATAATCCATATTCTGAGAAATTTTATTACAAATGTAGATTACCAAGCACAAGTTGAGAGAAAACTCAAGTAGTCAAATGAAGAATTTATACTAGATAACAGTAGTAATTTAACAAAACCACTCTACAGTCAATATACGAGGAAGAAAACTAATAGTTTATGAAACATTAACCACACCTTCATCTACATACTACCATTTCATGAAGACACTTGTATGTAAGGATAAGAACTCGAGATCCTTGACTTGTAGGAATCCACATATCCTAGGGCTAAATCTATCATCCTTTCCTAAAGAGTTTATGGTTCACCCTACAAAGAAGAGAAAAAAAAAAGATCAATAATTATCATTATAGAACACAAATATAAAAAATTTAAACAAAAGACCTCATAATCAACTTGGTAAACTTTTTCCTGATTATGGCAAGCTAAAAAAAGAATTAGTACTTGATGATTTTATAGTAAACTCTGAAATGCTCTAAAATTTAAATGTAGATAATTGAGGATTTAATCAAGCCATGTTACTAGGATCCAAACCTGGATACAAATTTGCTAGATTGTGAAAAGCCAGGATTAGGATTTGGAAATCGTAAATACAAAAAATATAAAAATATTTTTGTATAAATTTAAAGAAAACAGAGTGAAGAATCAAAACTATTCATGAAACACAAGGGTAATTGCCAAAAAGAGAGTTTTCATGCATATTATTATTACAAATCCATGTACAATAATTGAAAATTTGATATGTTATAATCATGATTGATATTGTAATTTTGAAGATCATCTCAACATGAACATCAACATGAAATTAGTCGTAACAACATTTTTGTGAGACGCATCCACATGCCTATATTAGCAGTGAATAAAGTGGTTTTCTTAAACACTATGGAAGGACTAAATACCAGCATGGCTGAAGTGAGAAACAACATAACACATAAGGATAGATCAAATCATATTAGTAATGAATAAAGTGGTTTTATTAAAGGCTATGGCGTGACTAAATAAAAACACAGGTGAAGTGAGAAACAACATAGCACATAAGGATAAATCAACCCTTGATGACAGACCTTAACCATTAATATAGATCGAATGAAAACCTTAAGAGAAGACCTTGATAGATCCAATGCACCATCAATTATACTAGTTAACTGGAGTTCTCACTCTGCTTTCTCACTTAGACTAACCATGGGTGTTCATGGGCAAGGAGATGCTTTATTTATATTGTTCTTTGTGCTCGTCGATGCTTTGGTTTTTGCTGCTGGTCGGAGGATCGATCCAAAGTTTCTATCATGTGGGGAGGATGCATGTGGGGAGGAAATACCCCACTGAAATTAGGCTCCTCATTGAGCGAGGGATAATTCTATAATGGCAGGAAGGTTACCCGGCCTAACATATTATGCTTTCCCAACTCCCCACCCCAGAGGGAGAAAGAGTGATAACTCCAGTTAACTAGTTACAATCCCTCGTCCAGCCAACAACATCATCGGACGATTGAGTTCTCAATCTGTGGAACTCATCAATCAATATTATATGTTGGTAACACGACAAAATTGATATGCTCATAACGTAAAAACTGGAACACCCTCTCTTTCTTCGTATGGTGCGTTTCCTTGGTGAAAATCATATATCCTCCTACATGGGTGTACAAATTTGTGTGATGGGTGGTATAGTTCATGTGACCAATCAATTTAATAAATCACTGTCACAATCCTAAAAGGCATCCGTTTATCCACCATAGTTTCTAGCATTCACTATACCAGCTCTCAGTTAATATCCCATCCAACAAACATAAAGTTGTCTTTGTTTGTTCAAGATCCAAAGTAGTTATTGGAGTTGTTGGATTAGGTGTGTTATGACTGGTGGGACTGGACTATTTGAACTGGACTCGTTTGACAGGACTGGTGGACACAACTTGTTGGAGCCAAGGCCGCAGCTATGGTAAAAGCTGCGAATTTTGAGGAAAAAGCACAAGTAGGGAAGAGAAAGTGCTAAGTTTTGAATAAGTGCCAATTTTGGAACAGAAGCAGATGGTGCGCAGTACGGTGCCAGATGGATAATCTCAGCATAGATTACGGACCGAAAATCGTGGAGCTCGCGCGCACGTTAGAAGAGAAGGAAGGTAGCTGAGTGGAAAGCCCAGCTACCACAATCAATGAAGCAATGGAGTGGAGGGCTCAGCTACCCTAATTAAGGCTAAGTACAGAAGTTATGGTTGCTCGGATCAAGGAGGAGCAACGGACCAAATCATTGAAGGCGAAGGACAAGGTGCCCATACCCGTAAGCTGCGCCGGAATTCATGGAGCCTGCAGGAAGCGGCGACGTGACTACAAGCGGCGCCTACAGTACACCTAGCCATGTGCGTGGTTAGGGTTTTTGGGGATTACTGCTGGGAAAGGCCCACAGTTTTGTAAAGGTGCGACCGCCATGGCCACCTATATATATGTATAATTGTGAAGGGTAGATGTTAGTCAGTTAGTTGATTAGTCAGCTAGATAGTGAGCTAGTTGATTAGTGAGTCAGTTAGCTAAGCCTGTGAGTGAGCTAGCTAAGACAGTAGATACTGGATGTAAGAAGGATTGATCGAGTTGATCATCCTCTGTTACGATCTTGCTGATTGTTTTCTACCGTGTTGCTAGAAAACAGGAGTTAGAGCAGGTTAGCAGTGAAGCTAATCCTTGGGTTGCAGACAGTCTAAGTCAACGTCTAAACTATTGTAATCTCCGAAGAGGAAGAGACTAGATCGAGAGAAGGGCTCCCAGCTGTGTGCGTGGAGTTTCCTGGAAATATCTAAGGCTGCAGCTGTGTGCGCAGCATATTGTATAACTCTATCATTTTCTGGTTAATATAAGATACTCCCGTGGACGTGGATTTCCCCGTGGAGGTGGACTTCATATTTCTCGTTGCTATGATGTTATGATTAAAGTGATTGCCTGTTTTAGTTTCTTAACAGTATATACAGGAATGTGCATTATCTTTATGAATGTGTTGAGTAAGTCCTTGGAGTTTCTATAAGGATTGTAATCGTTAAGGGTCGGAGGAATCGATAAGACGTTGTCGCCGCAGCGATAGGGGAACGTGTTGCTGCGACGGGCGTGCAAGCGGAACGACGCTTAGAATATCGGCGCAGAGGATAATTGGTCCTAGCGTAGGAGTGGAAGTACCGCACAGCTAGGCTGCCGAGCAGGAGCTTGAGCGCTGCCGCGCTCATAACTCTGAAAAGGGGCCAGACATTCGCCTTAGAGGAATCGTCAAGGAAGAGAGAGCAGTCTCCACGTCGCCTAGGTTAAGGAAACCTGATTCCTTAGCCCCCCCATAGCCACTTCGGGTGAGGCCTCAAGCTGCCGCGCAGCTCGTTGCCGAGAGGGCCAATGCGCCAAGGGGTTTTGTTGCTGCGCTTCATTAAAACCCGGGTCTGTCCAAAAAGCAGCCAACAAATGGTTCCGTTGCCTTATGACTTTTTGATTATGGAGCCAACAAATGGTTCCGTTGCCGTGTGAATGAGACTTGTTATTTCAGCGACACGCGAGATTGAGGCGAAACCCAGAGAAAGAAGGAGCCAACAAATGGTTCCGTTGCCCCGTGACTAAGACTTGCTATTTTTGTGACGTAGAAGATTATTGTTGGAGCCAACAAATGGTTCCGTTGTTTTGAACCCTGTTGTTCAGCCAACAAATGGTTCTGTTGCCTTGAGACGTGCTCAGCTAACAAATGTGTTACTGGAATCCTACAGTTACAGAAATTCAGGAGTGGTTCGATTTAAAGGCTAAAGAGTTCACAGAACAAGAAAATAGAAGCTTTAGGCTCCAAAAAGAAGAATGGTTGCAGAAGTATATCTATACTGACCTTCACGAAATTTTCTTTGTCACATTTGCACTTGAGTTACATGCTTGGATAGCCAAGTTAGCAGATACTAGACCCACTGTGCATATTGATCGACCAGTCGCTTGGACCCTTGAGCTAGTCAGTATTTTGAAGCGGGTAGATAATTCTGTGTCCCGCGCAGTAGACTTTTGGTTGAATAGTCTGCTGGAAGGTTTCATCACTGAGTTTGCAGTGGATACAAGAAAGAGTTTCAGTGAAGCTGAGAGGAGTTTCTTTCAAGCACCTAGAGGTAAGTTCTTAAATTCTTTGAACTTATGGATTAAAATGCTTCTGTATGAAAAAGCAAAACTATGTATAGCTTCAGATGAATAGCATAGACAAGTAATGTCCGTAGACTCTGATAGTGACCCTGAAGTTATTGGTTGCACTCGTAGTGGAAAACGGTATAAAGTAGGCCTTGACCAACATTCTTTTGAGTCGAGCCCAGAAGACAGTCAAGTTCCTAGAGCAAGCCACATAGAAAGACAAGGGAGCATTCATATCCCTTACCACCCTTTTACACCGCAAAAGCCAGACAAAGCTCAGTATAATCCCATAGTAACACCTTCTAGTAGCCCACACGGTACTTCTAGTACCTCTGTGCCACCTTTGTTCAACCAGCCCAGAAGAACTACCACAGCACCTCCACCTCAACCTAGCGCAAGAAAGATGGGTGATGACATGAAACTACCAACTTTTAGAGGAACCGGGATAGAAGACCCTGAGCAACACTGGTTCCTATGTGAAGCCATTTGGACAATTAAGCAAATTAATGATGATGTTGTTAAACTGGTTCAGTTAGAAACCACACTAAGAGAAAGAGCCTTAACTTGGTTCATGAAATACTCAGCAGCACAGAATAGAACGCTTGCTGATGTAAGAAATGCGATGATTAGAGAATTCAAGAAACCTAAATCAGAATCACAGTGTATAACAGAGCTCAAAGACATCAAGCAGTTACCTACAGAGTTAGTATGGGACTTTGACCAAAAGTTCAAAGCCCTGATAGATCAAGTAAGCTTTGAGTTTGCACCACAACAGCATAAGGAATGGTTCATTGCTGCGCTGCTTCCACACATTAGACTTCCTCTTATGCAACAGAATCTCACTACTCAGGAACAAGATCTAGAGATGGCTATGAAACTAGAAGCTTCACCAATTGCTGGAACAAGCAACGATGTTGCGCAGTTGCAGAACCAATTAGCAAACTTAACCCTGCAAGTGCATGATATTAAGAAAGGCAAGGATGTTAAGGAAGAGATATGGTGTACAAAATGTAAAGCACAAGGTCATTCAAAGGACCATTGTCCCGTTTTCATAGAGTATATTGCAACTGGAGCACCTAACCCTTTACCACAGCCACAGGGGCCTTGGTGTGAAATATGTAGAACTAGAGGTCATAGACCACAAGAATGTCACTTACTTCAGAAATATGTACAAACTCCAAAGAATCTATATTGTAATTTCTGTAAATCAGTAGGCCATGATGAGAATAATTGCAGAGCATATGACCTTATGATGGAAAGGAAACACGATGTTTATAGAGTACAATCAGAAGCACAAGGACCCGTAGCAGGTCCACAGTATGACCAAACTCGCGACGGCCGAACAGGAAATTATAGGGGCCACGGACGCACAACAAATTTTGGCCGCAGAAGAGGCCAGATCACTTGTTATAATTGTGGAGCGCAAGGTCATTTTGCAAGAGATTGCCAAAACCCTACAACCCTTTGCAGATATTGTAAATCTTATGATCATATCATTGAAGAATGCCCTCAATTGATGGCTAAGATGCAAGCAAAGACGCCATAGGTCAACCACATTATTCAATTGATTGGAGCAGAAAAAATGGAACCAGACCGTACAGTTAATATCGTGACGCGCAGTGGAACAACCACTGGTGCGCCAGAGTCGGGAACTGGAAAGCAAGCGACGCAATGGGTGCGCCGCGCTAATATTAAGACAGCCCCACTTAATCTGCAAAAGCAAAAAGAAGCATTCAAGCAAGCCCAAGAATATTTCTCAGATCCGAGAGCTTCAAGTTCTGTCGCAACTCCGCATCATGATATTAGATCGCAAGTGCTAAGACAAGACAACCTCGTACAAGAATAGGCCACTACATTCGGAAGGCCCGATGAAGAAGATGCACTAGGTACTGTCCATAATTTTCTAAGGAACTGCTTAAAGTTGTTGCGCAATGAAAAAGCAACTATGGAACTTCAACACCTATTGGATAAATGTCAACAATCTGCTTCGACGAACACGCCGCAGCGTGTTATTCACCAGATTGGGAGTCACACTAGAACTGGAAAAGAGATGAGGCTCACAGCGCAGATTGGAGCATTTGAGATGGACGAAGTCATTTTAGACTTGGGCTCAGAAGTTAATGTTCTCACCATGCAGACATGGGAACAGATGGGAAGTCCTCAACTTTCAAGATCCCCCATCCAGCTAAGACTCGCGAACCAGCAACGAGTCTCTCCATTGGGCAGATTACCCAATGTACCTATTGATATTGAGGGAGTAAGGAGTTCTGCAGACTTTGAAGTAATCAAAATTCTGGATGATAGTAGACCTTACCCAGCACTTTTAGGTATAGACTGGGCATTTGATAATTTGGCTGTCATCAATCTGAAGAAAAGACAGATGACCTTCGAGGATGACCAGATTAGGGTCATTGCACCGCTTGATCCTATTCAAGGACCAAGGTATATAGAACCCATTCGGGCAGAAGAAGAAGCCCGCCAAATGGAAAGTTTGTATCAGATGACTGCTAATCAGAGTGACTATGTCAATCCCACAGCAGATGGCCATATCAGCTGGCGATGCGATAGCTCGTGCACATCAGACTCAGACGCAGGATTGGAAAACTGGCAGAATCGCTTACATGAGGTTTCTACAAGACGTTGCGCCATGATGACTAAATCCATTCGATGGATTGGCACAGAATTGACTCACACTCCAATTTTTGATGGGTTAACTAAAGTAAGCGAATTCATACAGGCATATGAACAACAGCTTCCAGAACAGCGGCGCATACACGCATTAGATGTATCACTGCGCGCTACACCCGCAAGATGGTGGGGTGCGCATAAAGCGAATATTCACACATGGCAAGACTGTCGTAGATTGATACTACGCAGATTCCAGGACACTACAGCAGAAGTGTCGTGCAAATATGAGGGATAGAGTGACCCCAGGTCACACATCGAAGCATGCATTCAGCAATGGTCGGATATTCAGGACGATGAGTGGGTTCACCTATTCATCCACACATTGGGCACAGTTCCAAGGAACTGGTACACTGAAACAGAACTGCGCAGAGGCACTCTTACTTGGCATCTTATGATAGAAAGTTTTCAACTTACCTTCAGCTTTGAGTCAGAGCATCCAAGTATTGATCAGGCTCTGAAGTGTATTAAAAAGAAGGTATTTGAACCATGTCTATTACCAGAATATTCCCAACCGGATTGGGCTGTTCAGATAGAACATGCCCTGGAATGCTATAACTTCATCGCTGGAGAAGAGGAGGATGATCCTCCCAACATCAATATCCAAGAATCAGAAGGGACACGCAATGTTGAAGGTCCTCAGCTTGATATCCCTGCCATTACAGAACACATCAAGCTCAAAAAGATTAACATTGGTATAGAAGCCGAACCCAAGTTTGCTTCTATAGGAGACTATTGGGATGATGAAACTGTTGCGCATATTTCAGATCTATTACGTGACTACCAGGATATCTTTCCTACCAAGTTCACCGAAATGAAAGGCATCCTAGGAGACTTAGGAGTGATGTGCATACCTCTGAAACCAGATGCCAAGCCAGTAAAGCAGCGCCCATACAGGTTGAACCCGTGCTATAAAGAAAAAGTCAAAGAAGAAATTGACAAGATGCTCGCAGCAGGTATTATTGAGCCAGTAGAAGAAAGCGATTGGATTAGCCCTATGGTTGTACAAGAGAAGAAGACAAAAGGTGAAATAAGAATTTGCGTGGACTTGCGCAAACTCAATGACGCATCAGCGCATGATCCATTTCCTACGCCCTTTACAGATGAAGTGCTTGATAATGTTGGAGGACAAGAGGCTTACTCCTTCACTGATGGATTTTCAGGATATCATCAGATCAGAATCCATCCAAACGACCGCCATAAGACTACTTTTGCTACTGAATGGGGATCATTCCAGTATATGGTAATGCCCTTTGGTCTTAAAAACGCTCCTGCTATCTTCTCTAGAGTCGTTGTTGCTGTTTTTAAAGAATTCATCCATAAGTTTTTAGAAGTCTATTTTGATGACTGGACTGTGTTTGGTTTACTAAAGAACCATATGGGGAACCTGCGAATGATGTTAGAAAAATGTAGACAGCATCAGATTTCCCTTAACTTGAAAAAATGCATCTTATGTACTCCTTTTGGTATTTTGTTGGGTCATATTGTATGCAGACAAGGACTCCTGATGGATCCTGCGAAGGTTGCCATCATTGCTAATTTACCTGCGCCCAATTCAGTCAAACAATTGCGCACTACATTGGGACATACTGGATACTACAGAAAATTTATCAAAGGTTATGCAAAGATCACAGCACCTATGGAAAGATTGCTGAAAAAGGATTCGAAATTCCAATGGACAGAAGAATGCCAACAGAGCTTGGACACACTTAAAGACAAGATGATCAGTGTGCCAATTCTAGTTTTCCCAGACTGGAATAAACCCTTTCATGTTCATGTCGATGCTTCTTCCATAGCATTGGGGGTCGTACTTACACAACCGGGAGAAGGAGGTATCGATCACCCCATTGCTTACTCTAGCCGAAAGCTGTCCACAGCCGAGAAGAACTACACTAATACAGAGAGAGAAGGACTAGCTATGGTGTACGCCCTACAGAAGTTCAGACACTACTTACTGGGCACACAGTTTAAAATGTATACTGACCATTCTGCTTTGAAATACTTGGTCAATAAGCCAGTGTTAGGGGGAAGAATTTGCAGATGGCTACTGCTCTTTCAAGAATATGATTTTGAGGTTATTGTAAAGCCAGGTAGATTGAATGCAGGACCTGACCACTTATCTAGGATCGAGTCAGGAGAAGAACCTACAAATCTGGAGGACAATCTGCCTGATGCACAGCTATTTTTTGTTCAAGCAGTAGATGAATATTATTCTGATATCCTTGAGTTTCTCATTACTGGACAAGCGCCAGTTGAGTTTACAATCCAGCAGAAGAAACAACTTGTCGTCAAAGCCGCAGACTTCACTTTGATAGCAGGCCATCTTTATAAGTTGGGCCCCGATGAAGTCTTGCGCAGATGTATTCTACTGCATGAAAAGAACTCTATCATCGCAGAAGCGCACTCAGGCACCGCAGGAGGCCATTTCGCAGGAAAGCCGACTGCTCAGAAGATCTTAGCCGCAGTTCTTTGGTGGCCGACATTGCATAAGGATACTAAGGAATTCTGCAAATGTTGCGATGTATGCCAGCGAACAGGAAAACCTTCAAGAAGAGATGAGATGCCGCTAAGACCTCAGATAACACTGCGTGCTTTTGATAAATGGGACATTGATTTTGTAGGTCCTATCAACCCCCCAGGAAAGAGAACCGGCGCAAGATACATCATTACAGCAACTGAATACCTCACCAGATGGGTTGAGGCTAAGCCAGTGAAGAACTGCGATGCTGCCACGGCCGCGCAGTTCATTTTTGAGAATATTATCACTAGATTTGGATGTCCACTGATTCTAATGAGTGATCAGGGTACACATTTCCTCAATGAGACTATAGAAGCCCTTACTGAAGAATTCCAAATTAGTCACCATAAGAGTACACCCTACCACCATCAAGCTAATGGCACGGTGGAGGCATTCAATAAAATTCTTGAGAATGCCCTGACGAAGATCTGTAATCAACAAAGAGATGATTGGGACCTTAGAGTCACAGCTATATTATGGGATTACAGAACTACATGCAAGAAATTAACAAGCCACACACCTTTCAGTTTGGTGTATGGACAAGAAGCAGTTATGCCTATGGAATACATTATTCCCAGTCTAAGAATTGTGCAAATTACAGAAATGACAGATACGGATACCATGAGTGAAAGACTTTCACAATTGCTTGCCTTAGAGGAAGACAGACTCTTAGCCAGATTCCATCAATAGGTACAGAAGGCAAGACAGAAAGCTTGGCATGACAGGCATATTAAGAATAAAGTCTTTCAGGAACGAGACTTCGTACTCCTCTATGATAGTAAATTCACCAAGTTTCCAGGCAAGTTTCATGTACACTGGTTAGGCCCTTTTCAGTTAATAAAAATAACAGAAGGAGGAGCAGTTCAGCTTGCGAAGCTGAATGGAGAAGTACTACCTACAAAGATCAACGGGAGTCGGCTTAAGCTTTACCGTGATGGCCACTCCGCCCTGTCGACTTAAATAGCTGATCAGAGATGCAGATGTCCAGTGTAGTTGAAGGAGGCATCGCATTATCAGTCTACACGGAAGTTGCGAGACCCTCAGTCTCTGGCTTCCCGTGCAGTTCCTTGAAACATCCGTGCATGTCTATAGAGTTTGGTTGGAGCGAACCTAATTACGCTCTTGCGAAGTTTTCCGGATGGTCAAACCATCGCTCTTGCGAAGCTCCCTATGTTAATTCACCGCTTGAAGAGTTCTCCTTGTGGACCCCTATAGGCACAGTTACCTAAGTTGAAATGACCCGCCGAAAAATTTGAATTACAGCAGTTATGTAGCCGCGTCCGAGAAATAAATGAAAGATAAGCCCGCCATTTAAGTGTAGCCGCTCTCACAAATTCGGCTTGATCTCCATAAGATTTGCATTTAACCCATGTGCCGAAAGCTTTAGCTTCTCCCGGAAGGCTGTCAGAGCCCATCCATCACAATAAATGCACCGCAGAGGCGAGGGGGATAGAAGGGTTGTCAACTCATGCATAGCCGCCTATAGCTAGTAGCCCCACTTGCCCGCATTCACTATCACCTTTCGCTATAAATACCCCACACTTGTATAATTTTGGGTTACTTTTCTCGAGTTGCATAGTCTTGTTTGAGAATCTGAGCTATTGTTTTCAGAGCCGAGTTGTGCAGAGTGCTTCCTTTGTTGTCAGTGTTCATATCCCACACCGGTCCGCTGTTTCTGTCCAAGTTCTTGTTACCTATACCTGTTCACGACGGAGAACCTGTCGACTGAAGAAGTTGTTCGTCAATTCCTGTGCCGAGGCCTAGATTTCGGCATGACTACCCCTGTGACGGCTTCGACTTATGTACACCCTGGTTATCATGATCCCAGACAATCTCCGTCTAGAAGAGCATCTCAGCCAGAGCCAGAAGAGCCCGTTCCAGAGCCGTTGGCCACTATGGTGAATTATATTCCGCTGCGTCCAGACGATGCACCAGAGGTGCATATTCCGAAGAATGCGAAGTATCCGCTTCCGTTACCCCCACTACCGGCTGGCGTGCAAATAGAAGGGTCCTTGCTCGGACACCTTCCACTGGTCAAGTTCTCTTATTTCAACCTCAGAGACTATAAAACATATCCTCAGTTTGCGCTAGACCGATATCTGACGGTAGTGCATAATCCCACCAGAAAGGTCGACGAATTCATCCTGAAGGGATTTGCAGCAAATCTTGAGCGACCTGGACTCCTGAACCTGCTAAAGCTACCGCATTTCGGGCGTAGCAATGAAGTGAACGCAGTTGTTAAGACACTGCTATCCTGCGTTCATGGAGGTTACCTTTGGCTGGGGAGGCCAATCGATTTAAATGTCGATTTGATTCACCGTATTACCGGCCTATCTAAGGTTGGTAAGGATCCCAATATTCATTTTGTGGGAAAAGACAAGGATAGAAAATTGGCTGCAAAACTGGTGCAGAAATACAACCTTACAAGAGGAGGTCGAGCTTATGACCTCACTATAGTAGAGGACGAAGCACTAAGATTTACAGGGAGTCTTCTTGCAGGAAGACTTCTCACAAAGTGTAGACCGAAGGAAGTTACTGGAGCTGTCGTGGAACTTGCCATCGCAGCTGCGGAGGGAGAACAGTACAACTGGTCCCTCTTCCTCCTCAATTCTTTCTTGGAAGACTGCCGGAACGTCCAAGATAATCCCGGTCAGTTGTTCCATTTTTCTTGGCTTTTAATTTTATGTGCTCTCGTCGGGTGGAAGGAGCCCCCGAACACTCAGTTCCTTCCGCGCCGCGCAGGAGAACCTGCCGGAATCCGCTATGTTAACCTGTGGGAATCCCCTAATCCCGCGAAGCGCAAGAGGAACCGCGCTGTATTTTGTGAATACTACTATCTCCTCAGAGATACCATTCAGGAAATGCCAAGGCTGAGTGAGGAGACAACGAAAATGTATGACGGAAAGTTGGCCTTTACTGCCGACTTACATCAACTTTACCTCCGTCCCTGCGGCATTCAAGAGGAATGGGCCGTAGGCCTTTACAGGATGACCACCGAAGATGTCGAAGAAACTATCAAGTCTTGGTCGGACGAATGGAGGGAAGCCGCTGACATCGCATCCGCGATGCCACCCGCCGCTGCGCAAGAGAAGGATAAGGGCAAGGAATCCCCCGAGCAAAGAAGTGATGAAGGCTCGACAGAGCCAGCCACCAAGAAACAAAAGGTGTCGCATCCCTCTGAGGCTATTCCCTCGGGGATCGACCAGTATTTGAAAGAGCAATTTCGCGAGATGCGGAACACGCACGCTCACATCAGAAGTGCTCTAGACCTGCAGTTTGTGGAATTAAAAGGTCTCGCAGGAAGGATTGCGCAGACCCATGCGCCAGCATCTACTTAACACGCGCCACAAGTAATTCCAAGTACCGAGCGAGTTGAAGAACTTGTAGAAAGGCATACTGTCGTGCATATTCTGCCTACGAGCATGACACTTCCAGATCCGCTAGCTGCACTACAGGTAAGTGCAGTTGGGCCCGTCGAAATAAATTTGTCTTTAATTCCTATAGAAACTCTACAGCTAGTGCATGAGAAAGTTTCTCTTGAGTTGAGAGCTAGAGAGCTCTCTACATTCTAGGAAAATCAACGACTGCAATCGCAGGAGATAGAGCTGAAGGCAAGCCATAAGAATATCTCCGAGAAACTCGCACTTTATGAGGCGCAAGACATTGGCATAAGAAACGCAGTGGATGAGATTGCCCAGGAATTGCCGGCTTGCGAGATTCAACCAGACCTCCCTCTGGTTGAGAAAGTTCAAATTATTGGAGGAAGGGTGAAAAAACTGGAGCATGAAATAGTTGCTATGGCTGAGGGCCATAGAACCCAGATTGCCGAGCTGGAAGCTCGTGTTGCCACGTAGTTTACAGATGATGCACAGGAACAATTTGAAGCGCTGAGCAGAGCTTCCACACAGATGAAACACAGAATATAGGAAGCCGAGAACCTAATGATCCAAGCTATGGAAGCTTGGACGGAGCTTGAGAAGCTCCCTTTTAAAGTTGGTCTTTCGGAACAGGTGCAAGCCGCAGAACAGTCCCTCACTGTTCTAACTGAAGAAGCTAAGGCCTTAACAGGCTTACCAAAAATGAAGAAAATGAGTGAAGTGCGCAGAATGCAACAGCAACTGCACAAGCTCAGAACTGAAGATGAGAAGCTGACCAACAGCATTCAGCCATTTATGGATGAGTATGCTGAAATTGTTGCCCAAGTCGAGGCAAAAATCAAAGAAATTGCTGAATCTCAAGAAGTGATTGATGCCATCACGAAAGAAGAAGCCACCGCAGAAACGGTGCATACAGCTGTGGAATGTGTCGATGAATTGGACTCCGCTATTGCGCAGTGGAAGAAAACATTCGCGGAGACCCAAGCAAAAGCTCATGCGCAAGTAAAGCGACCACACGCTAGTGTGAGTGGCTCGAGGACGAGCCACAAGTAAGTGTTAGGGGCCTGTTGGAGCCAAGGCCACAGCTATGGTAAAAGCTACGAATTTTGAGGAAAAATCACAAGTAGGGAAGAGAAAGTGCTAAGTTTTGAATAAGCGCCAATTTTGGAACAGAAGCAGACGGTGCGCAGTACGGTGCCAGATGGATAATCTCAGTGTAGATTACGGACCAAAAATCGTGGAGCTCGCGCGCACGTCAGAAGAGAAGGAAGGTAGCTGAGTGGAAAGCCCAGCTACCACAATCAATGAAGCAATGGAGTGGAGGGCTCAGATACCCTCATTAAGGCTAAGTACAGAAGTTATGGTTGCTCGGATCAAGGAGGAGCAACGGACCAAAGCATTGAAGGCGAAGGACAAGGCGCCCATACCCGTAAGCTGCGCCGGAATTCATGGAGCCTGCAGGAAGCGGCGACGTGACTACAAGCGGTGCCTACAGTACACCTATCCATGTGCGTGGTTAGGGTTTTTGGGGATTACTGCTGGGAAAGGCCCACAGTTTTGTAAAGGTGTGACCGCCATGGCCACCTATATATATGTATAATTGTGAAGGGTAGATGTTAGTCAGTTAGTTGGTTAGTCAGCTAGATAGTGAGCTAGTTGATTAGTGAGTCAGTTAGCTAAGCCTGTGAGTGAGCTAGCTAAGATAGTAGATACTGGATGTAAGAAGGATTGATCGAGTTGATCATCCTCTGTTATGATCTTGTTGATTGTTTTCTACCGTGTTGCTAGAAAACAGGAGTTAGAGCAGGTTAGCAGTGAAGCTAATCCTTGGGTTGCAGACAGTCTGAGTCGACATCTGAACTATTGTAATCTCCGAAGAGGAAGAGACTAGATCGAGAGAAGGGCTCCCAGCTGTGTGCGTGGAGTTTCCTGGAAAGATCTAAGGCTGCAGCTGTGTGCGCAGCATATTGTATAACTCTATCATTTTCTGGTTAATATAAGATACTCCCGTGGACGTGGATTTCCCCGTGGAGGTGGACTTCATATTTCTCGTTGCTATCATGTTATGATTTAAGTGATTGCCTGTTTTAGTTTCTTAACAGTATATATAGGAATGTGCATTATCTTTATGAATGTGTTGAGTAAGTCCTTGGAGTTTTCGTAAGGATTGTAATCGTTAAGGGTCGGAGGAATCGGTAAGACGTTGTCGCCGCAGCGATAGGGGAACATGTTGCTGCGACGGGCGTGCAAGCAGAACGACGCTTAGAATATCGGTGCAGAGGATAATTGGTCCTAGCGTAGGAGTGGAAGTACCGCGCAGCTAGGCTGCCGAGCAGGAGCTTGAGCGCTGCCGCGCTCATAACTCTAAAAAGGGGCCAGACATTCGCCTTAGAGGAATCGTCGAGGAAGAGAGATCAGTCTCCACGTCGCCTAGGTTAAGGAAACCTGATTCCTTAGCCCCCCCATAGCCACTTCGGGTGAGACC
The DNA here is from genome assembly GCA_027924585.1 of Larix kaempferi. NCBI lineage: Eukaryota > Viridiplantae > Streptophyta > Pinopsida > Pinales > Pinaceae > Larix > Larix kaempferi. Next base: position 6,021,315 of record BSBM01000011.1, read on the forward strand.
TCGAGCTGCCGCGCAGCTCGTTGCCGAGAGGGCCAGTGCGCCAAGGGGTTTTGTTGCTGCGCTTCATTAAAACCCGGGTCTGTCCAAAAAGTAGCCAACACAACTCAGAGTTGTTGCAAAGCAAAGCACCAGGGTTCACTCTGCCATCATATACTGGCCCAAAATAAAGAGACAGAGGGAAGCAATAGTGGATACATTATAGCATAAAATTTTGAGTTACAGGAATAAGTTGAGTATACAGTGGACCTTGCAATCTGCTAGCAAAAGCAGGAATAACTTGATCAACTGGATGAAGAAATGAACCAAATCTTCCAAGCTGCAAGCAAGGTACAAAAATAGTTGCATTCTTTATGCTCAGACATAATTGATAAATGCATAGAACTGCAACGCCTCTACAATTTTGCAGACACAGAGTGGAAAACAATGTAAAGCTAAAAACAAAAAAATCCACATAATTAGAAGGCAAGAAGTTTCATTGCACGAGCCAAACTTAATATATAAATGGTCGTAAGGGCTCGCCACACTCGAAGGGTTCCAATAATAGGTGGTTGTCTAAATCGATAGGCTTGTATGACAACAAATTGGCTCTCTTTCTTCTGTTGGGAACATGGGGGAACCTAATCTATCACGTATGGTAGGAACTAGGTAGAACTCAATAAATATCTCGTTTCGTGACAGCAACTTGGGAACTAAATCAATCCTGTCAATCGTGTCTCGAGAGGGAACTCAGCATTTCATTCCATGGGTCACTGGGGGGGCTTGTGATGATGAGTGAACTGTTCTTTCCAGACTAACTGTGCGATGTTGTTCACTATGGGTCCCTTGCCCCTCCTTGTTCTGTTTCTCCTTGTCCAGTCTAGTCCAAACTATACTTTATCTCATCAATCCAATTAATCCAATCAATTGTTGCTTTTATTATTGATCTGAGCGTTAATATCGAGGGAACCCTTGAGTGGCATCTCCTATTATGCAGATCCCTTTATTTTCCACCTCCCTGGGATCATTGGTCACCCTGTGATGGTCGCATTGAACCTTCCTGGTTTGACGGTAATTTTTTCCATTTGTGACCTCCAACCACCCAACACCCTACCATGACATACCTTGTTTATTTTCCACGTGCCTTCGTCGAGTGTTCCTTCCACGTCCACCTTGGAATCACCGCAGAGACCTCAATTTAAAACAAAGGCCAACAAAGGCAAAGCACTTGGGAGCAAGAAAAATAACACTAAAGCTGGGGGCACTTCCAACACTGGGACCACAATGGCCACCTCAACCACCACGCCTACTTGTGTTGTACCTCTGTGTGCTTTGTGTTACATAAACAACCATGCCACCAATAAGTTCCCTTAACTCCCAGACATAAAGGATTTTATGTTATATTATGATAATATGCTAGATGAGAATATACCTATTGTAGAAGTCACTCTTCCTACAATTGGAAAACAAAAAAAATATATATTGTGTACCAATCATCCTTATGCATTATATGACACTTATGGCCATTATCATCACCATTTTCTTGAACTTATAAAGTTTCAGGATACCCTTGCAACCATTCATCAAATTGACTTATCCCGAAGTTAGCGTCACCTCCTACGTTTTTTCCTTAGACGTTATCCCGAAGTTAGTGTCACCTCCTAATTTTTTTCCTTAGACATTATCCTGGAGTTAGTGTCACTAACTATTAGTAATTTAAAATTCTATGTCTATTTGTTACATTTCCACATCGGTCGGTTCCATGTCATATGATACCTTATTTTTGTCATCCAATGTACGCATACCTACTCTACTCGTTCCTAGTGTTCCCTTTACTTCATCTTGGATGGTCCCTTCCCTTTAAACTTAATCATCTATAGGTGTATCTTACTTAGGCCAAACCTATATCACCTATGGTATCAATTGCAGGACCGGTTTTACCATTGCGTTCCCATCAACCACCTAAACAATGATCCCTAATTCCATGGGCTCTAGTGCCCATGTTTTGCAATCCGATGACTTCACCAGGGAGCCATTTATCCCATGAAGTTGCTTTACCCATATATCAAGCCCATTAGCTCAGTTTTCTATGTTGTATGCACTGTAAGTTATACTTTCATGACTACCCCACTAAGTATCCTTTATTGTCCCAACAACTTATTTTTGCTTGGTTTTCCATCCAAAGGGAGAGTCCCTAGCTCTGGATTTCTTCTTATACACTTATATAATGTAATACAAAAGAGACATAATTGGAATCTAACTAGAATAGGGGCATAAATGCCCCAATAGTTTTTGAGGATGATGATGATGTATTGGTGTAATCTCCAAGGTCATGTTCTGTAGCAAGGCGTTTAGTGTCTCAATGAAGTAGTTATATATTATTTGTAAACAAGGAAGACATGGAGCTTCGATTTGGGCTGATGGTTAGAAGAAGTACATCGATATACCACAATCCACAATATCTTCAAATTATTTTTCTTTTGACCCATCAGAAAGCCAATTTCCATAATTGTCAAAGAACTTAATGTTAATATGCCCCTCCCTCAACCATATGGATCTACGTTTGAGCCCCCACTCTACCTCCTTTTTGTCTAAAAGTTCCTATTTTATCCTCTGCTATCTTTAAATGTAGTAACTCTTCATCATTGGAAGACCCTCTGACATTATTTTAAAAAAGAGTGGTTATGTTTCTTCTACTTTTTCTCAGTCTACTTGATTTCTTCCTTTTTCATCTTTGCACTCCCTATAACTAAGTCTTAACTTGTTTGAGATTGGAAGAAAATTAAAGCATGACCGAATCTCATCAACAAGGATCATAAAATTTCCATTTTTTGTAATAAGATGTCTAAAATATTCCTTAGCCAACCAATAGTGATTAGATTTAAAAGGAAATAGAGGTTTTTTATCCTCCTTTTCTAGTTGTATAATAATAAGTAGATGATCATATAAGCCATTGTGTCCTACCCAATAGTTGTATCTTTCAACCTCCTCCACCACTTTGTATACCATTAAGAATATATCCATCATCTTAGATATCCTTGTTCTTCCATGTTAGCACAAAAACTAGCATCTTAAGATTGAATTCCTAAAATCAATGATAGCTTATGGACAACTAAGAGGGAGGCCATTGTCACCACACCTAACCTTTTTTGTCTCTTTAGGTTATCTCTTCTCTACCTCAAAGTTGGAGTCACTAGGGTAGGATTACTAGAGTTTAACAATTTAGTACATGGTGAAAATGAAGAGTAAATTTAGAAAAACAAAGTGCTTTGGTTTTTGTAAAATATAAGAGCCATGGAGGAATTGGAGACCAGTGTTTTATACAATGGGAAAATGGGGTCAACCAAGGATTGCATGAGGCTTTCTTTAGGAATATTAGAAAGGGACAAGGTTGCAATGCTCAAAACTAGATGCTCTCGAGTGGATGGATTGATTTTAGAGATCACACAAAAGGAACTTTCTAGAGAAAAAAATTCAAATGGACTCAAGGAGGAAAGCTACATTGAAAGGCATAAAAAAACAGATGATTTCTAGACACGAAAGATGCACCTAAACTACACTTCCAATTGATAACATTCACATAAAAGATAGAAAGAATAATACTTCATTAGCTCGATTCCATTAACAATTTGAAGATCCATTAACCAACCAAACACATGTGCAACGTGAAAATCCTTCAATAGAGCACTAGCATCAACCATCCTACATCCCAATTGAGTATTCCTTTTCCATCCAACTGAATACCTCGTGCCCTTGTCTCTTGATTTTCCCTCTTCCTCCCTTCCATCGCTTCTACACGAAATGTAATAAAATATACCCTAAATATTTGTATTTCCATATAACATAATTAAGCCCCCTTGGCCCCTTAATACAGGGCAATATATTTTATCATTTGTGTAACATAGTTTATTCCCCAATATGAATGGACATGATAGGATATTGCCTACCAACTGAACCCCCAGTGTCCCCTGTACTAGCTGCAAATTGCATGCCTCACATGATGTCCCTAACAAGTCATGCACCATAATCAACACTGACAGTTTTACACTGGGTACTATCACAAAATGAACATAATGCCTTGGGTGTTTTTGCACAAGTTTTTCATTGGAAAAAAAAATATCGAAACATGAAATGTAAGAGTACCTCATCAGGTGAGGAAAAAAACTTCTCCATTTTGGTTGCTAGGGTGCCTAGAAGAGAATTCTTCCATAAAATTTATCATATATATTATACATGTATATTTATATAGACAGATTGGACCGTGAACTAGAATGAACATTTCCCATCAGGCCATCGTATCAATGAAAAATGGTGTACATGTACTGTACAACTCAAGTCTAATCCACTTTATAGTAAAGAGAGTAGGAAATGCTAAAAAAATTGATAAAATCCCATGAAATATACAGAATACAGTCTTAAATACTTGTCTTATAAAGTATAACAATTCAACCATTTTCTAACATATGCACAAGATATATAGACTATGTAGTAGGATTGCATCTCTTACTTTACCAATTCAATTCCATAGCTTCATCAAACATTCTATCCTGGTACAGATATGTATCCATTAAATACCACTCGGTTTAAACCTTGAAATATTTGTTTTATGCCGAAGAGTTGTGGTTCACCAGTGAGGTTTGTGGCATGTTAGGTCACCAACCAGGGTTGAATTCCCTGATGGGGATGAATTAGTGTCAAATTTAGGTGCAAACATTGGGTGATTTGCGGAATAATTTCCCCCATGTTGTGGAAGCTTACCCAAACAAAAGTACTTATTTTCTTCAATGTCTTTTCCTAGAAGGCCACCCTTACACCTGGGTTATCATGACTGAAATAGTTTATGTTCTTCAGTGGCTTTTCCTGAAAGGATACCCTTACACCTGGGTTATCAAGACTGAAATAGTTTCTAGGCTACGTAACATAATGAAACAGACACCACTGATTACATTTTTGGTGAAACAATACTTGAATGAATGCACCATTCAAAGGTTTGAGTATTTTTGTCAAACAATGAAGTAACATTTTTTTAAGTGGCAACTCCATTCTAATTTAAGCATAAGGGCCAGACAAGCTAGCCATGTGGATATAATTATAGCTTGCATTCATCCCATTAGTCAATGCCACATGAAGGCTAGCCTTTTGAACATTCCCATTAGAACTAAGCTGGTAATACTCAAAACATTTTAACACAGTTCCTTCATATGGGGTTGTCAGAGACAAAGGGGGCTTCAAGTTCATAAGATTTGGGTTAGCATATTCTAATACCAACAATGGTAATTTAGTATTTGAGCAAGCATGACTTGATACCTGGCTAACTAGGTCAAAATCTGGTCGTATAGTATTATAATTCTCCATTGGGAAAACTGTTGCTACATCATTTATTGATAAATCTTTTTTTGTTATGCCCTGATTCGTCATGTAAAATATTGTTATGTTTTTCTTCCATTGTGTGTTTTGACTTGAGTTTCATGTGTTAATGGTTTACCCTGATTCCTCTGTTCCAAACTTGCATATTTGACTTTTCAAGACCTATAAAACAAAATACCGAATATCAGATGAATAAAGACATTTCATGAGGAAACAAATTCCATATTGATACACTCATCAAAAGCTTGTTCTGTAAGCACAACATACTAGCAAATAATAGAAACATTTCTCTCCAGTTATCTTTCCAACATATATACCTCCTCAATACTAAATTTCTTCACATTTCATTAAAAAACTTATTTTTAATTATAAAATATAATATTAACAAAATAATTAATAAAGTAATATTTAAAAAAAAATACTAGCCAAATAAAGTGTCAAATGTTACTTTGAACCAACAATATGTTTACTTATTAATTAAAAAAATTCAAATCCATGTATACTTTACATGTGATGCCTAGATATCATACAAAGTGTTAAATGTTGATTTGAATCAACACTATTTTTTATTATTGATTAAATTTTTTTATTCATGTAAAGTATAAATGATGCTTTGTTATCTTATGTAACAAACATTTTTTTATGAAATGAAATCTCCATATAGCTTAATTATTATTTTATTAAAAGAATGAAATGGTGGAGATTTCAAATCACCCCACATATGTAAATATAAATAATAACAAGGTAAAGTAAAGGAAATGAAATAACAACAATAAATGAAATACAAATGAAATAACACACAGGAAATGAAAGTTGAATTTTTGCAAATGAACAGACATCAAATGAAATGAGAAGTGACTTGCAAGGCCACAAGGTTGTTTAATGGACATCCATCATATGCGCCATGGGTTGAAAGCATATGCTCACTGGTGGACTCCAATGATTTGGGAGAGAACAAGAGGAAGCGATATCTAAGAGCTTTTGTTTAAATGGTAAGCTATCACCTTTATCTCTTTCCCTAAGGAGGAAATGTGAAATATAAAGAAGTACACATAATCCCATACACCTATGCATTCAAACCATTTGAAGCTTGACATATTTGGAGGTATTCTGGCAATTTCTTTCCACTACCACTCCCACGATGATGAGTTTGAGGTTGAGTTTGAGCAGCTCAATAGATCGATGCAATCATTTTCAAATTTCCATGTAACTATATCTATGACAGGTACAGTGGTGACAAGTACTATCCATGATCTGTAGTTGAAAAGCTTCAAAATTTTCTAGTGACGTTTCGATAAAGGAGCAATAACCGTTGGAATGACCATGGGCCTTCCACTTGAATCAGTTCCATTTCCATTTGATGCAATGCTAAAACCCAAAATCCCCTTTTGATCAGTTTGTTGTAACCCCAAATAGTAACCCCCCCCACTCGCCATAAACTCAACTTGGATGAAATAACAAATTACATATAATTCCCCCTTGATTTGATCTAAACTACAAACATTGATAAACCCTAGTACAATAATACTTTGGGAAGAAGTCTAAACATTATCTCCTATGTCTTCAAACTCAATGTAGTCATTCAATCCATCAAATAATTTACAGTACTACTAGTCAAATAGTTCCATTCGATCAGTCGACTAGACAATAAGACAACACAATCCGGTTGATCAATCGATTAGGAAATACCACAACAAACATAACCAGTCTTTGTAAAAAAGCATCCATCCATCCAATGGTTAAATACTTGAAATAGTATTGAATCCATTCTCCCAAGAAACAATAAGAAACTCAATCAAACATTGTTTAGTCGGTCTCATCAAGTCACAGTCGACTTGACATGAATATATCAGGGATAATACAAACATCAATATAAAAATGAATAAATATAAGTTGGTACTCAATCTATAAATAAAATAGTCGAAACTTCAGTCGTCTGTCACAAATGTTTGAGTCTTAGTCAACCACTCCAAAGAAATGAAAAGGAGGCAAGATGGGAATTGTACAATAGTACAATATAAGATAAATATTCTATGATTTCCTCAAGCATCGATTTAAATGATTACATGACCATTCATCAATCCAACCATAATCTACCTGAGTATCTAGCACCATTCCACATTTTTGCATTTCACATCTTTCATACAATGTTTTGATAACAAAGTTGCCATCTTTCCAATAATTTGGATTCATGGGAAAATTTTCTCAATTCTTTTGATGGGGATGACTATATGGAACAAGTTATTGTTTTGATAGAACATGTGATGCAAGATTAGGTTTTGGTTCACTAATAAGACTAAAACAACCCTGCATGTCATGTCCCCATTTTTATGTTCTCTAGCTCTGCAAGAGGAGATGGATTTTGAAGTTGTGTCAACCTGACCAACAAGGGAAACAATTAATTATTTAGTGTAACCTTATCAGCAAACCTGATCTACATTTTTATTCTGCACTGGTCCCAAGTTGTGAGTGCCTTCTTATGTGTAGCCCACCATCTGGATGGTGTCTCTCGCAGTTCCATATCTAATGCTAAGATGGGGTGTTCATCTACAACTGTTGTAGTGTATTCTTTGATAAATGAATAAATGTTAGTTGAACCATCATAAGTGGGAATTGGACTCAACTTCTTTCCAATCCAGCACAGTGATTTCGTAATTTTCGCGCATCTCCTGGCAGATACTTCATGCATTATGTGTTGCCAGTTTTATAATCCTACCTCAGCGTCTGAGATGCAAGAACTATCATAGTGCCAGCTGAGCATTCCATCCACAGTAGGATGAGTATAGTCCGCAGCATTTGTTTTCATCTTATAGATACGGTCGAGATCTTGAGCCCTGTACTCTTCTTGAATTGGTTCAACATATCGCTCCCCTTGTGAAGGATCCAATGGTGCACTGATGCTTATGTCATTGCCTTCAAATATCATTTTCATTGTCTTCAGATTTATGATGGTGGATTTCGTCATTACCCAATCTATACCTAGCAGTTTCGGATAAGGATTGCTATCATCCACAATTTCAATTACTTCGAAGTCTGCATAACTTCGCACTCCATTAATGTCGACAATGGTATTGGGTAACCTCCCTAAAGGTATAACTATGCATTGATTAGCCATTCTTAACTGTATAGGTGACCACCGTAACTTTGGTTTCCCCATCGCCTTCCATGTATGCTTAGTCAAGCCATTTACTTTAGATCCGAGATCAAGAATGATATCGTCCATCTCGTAGTCTCCTATCTGTGTTGTGAATCACATTTACCTCCTAGTTCTTTTGGGACTCCTAATGTTATGAAATGCACCATGGGAAGTCCTCTTCTCACCGTGTGATTCATACTGATTTATCAGTTTTTCAAATTCCATAAGAGTGTCTTTGTTCTTTAATAACTTGATGCAGCTCTGTAGGAACTGCGCAACATAAGTGGTTGTATCTGGTGCAGCGCGCTTCTGATCATATGCCAGTGACATGTATTCTATCTGTGGTACTTCACTGCGCAACGGGATCCTTGGTTAAGTAGGTGGTGGTTGTTTGAACATGTCGCATGCTTCTTCAAATAATTATTTATTTTTCTGTAAGTTCAAGGGAGGTGGTTTCCTAGGAGATTTTCGAAACCATATTGTTTCTCTAGGGGTCTTTTTAGCATCAGTTGTTCCAGAAGTTGAGGCTTCTACACTTCTATCTTTTCCTATATCCATTCCACTGCGCGTCACTGCATTTATACTTGGATCTGTAGGTCTGTTCTCTACTGCTATCAACTGAATGTTAGGGTTCAAAGTTTCTGTCCTTCTCCTCTTCTGCATTTCTACCTCAAGCATAGGGCAGTCTTCAATCACATGATCAAATGATTTACAATAGTTGCATGTTTTGCATGGATTAGTACAATCTCTAGATACATGACCTGGATGGCCATAATTATAGCAGATTACCTGGCCTCGACCTATTCCTTGAGCTGGGCCAACATTTCTTCCTCTCCCGCGGTATCCACCACTGCACCCTCTATATCCACCCTGATCATAATGGGTGTTCTCTTGTTTTGGCTGATTTTCTTCCTAAACACGGTACATTCCAACACCTCGCATTGCGTCCATATCTCGCTTTCTTTGATTCATTAGCTCATAAGCGCAACAGTTAGACTCATCATGTCCAACTTACATACAGAAATTACAGTATAAGTTTTTAGGTGTTTTGACATATTTTTGTATGAGGTAACAATCCTCAGGCCGGTGTCCTCTGCTTCTACAAATTGCACAGCACGGTGTTTGGTTCTGATTCATGTTCATTGGGTTTTGGGCACCACTGTTAAGATAATTTTGAAATAAGGGGCAATGTTTTCTGGTGTGGCCCTCTCCTTTGCATCCTGTCCACCAAAATTCATGTCTTTGTTCATGTCTTTGTTCCTTTCCATTCTTCATACCTTGTAATTCTAATGTCAAGCTATCCAATTGGTTCTTGGATCTGTAACATCCCAGAACTACTTTCTCCAATTGGTGAAGCCTTCAGCTTCATCACGATCTCCAAGTCCTCAGCTTGTGATACAACCTTCTGTTGCATCAGTGGTTGTCTAATATGGGGCAACTGCGTAGCAATGAACCACTATTGGTGCTATTGTGGAGCTATAACAAAGATCACTTGGTCCATTAATGTCTTAATTTTTTGGTCGAATTCCCAGACTGATTCAGTATGTGTTAGGAACCCATGTCTTTACTTTGTTAGTATGTTGTTGTTGGACGCATATGCTTTGTAAGTCGTCCCGTAGTATTTGTTGATCAATAGTTTGTGTTATTGTTGTTGGTGCATATGCTTTGTAAGTCGCCTGTAGTATTGTTGATCCATAGTTTGTAGTGGCCCTTGGTTTTGACCCATAGTATTGGCGCCTAGAGTTAGTATATAAGTGTGTGTTGAGACCTATGAAGGAACCGTGAAGTTAATTGTATTGAGCTTGCTCAAAGGAGGTTGCCCCCTCGAAGTGGCCCGTGATCAATATAAAAGTGATTCTGAGTTCTGTCATTTTTGCTATTTCGCATATTCTTATTAATTAATTGTTGCAGGTGCATCACATCTGGTATCAGAGCACTTTCTTGGGCTCGCTGGGTGAAATTTCTGCCAATTTTTTTTTCGCATCCATTGCAGGTTCGGATTTGGGAATAATCCCTATCCGCTTAACTATGCAAAGTACTTGGGCATAAGCCCTAAAACTCATTGTGAGGAGTACCACAGGAACCCCGAAGTAGCTGGCCCATTGAGAGGACCTGCCAGCGAAAAGGGCAACGACCCCTAACTGATTGACTAGTTCCCACCCGTGAGGTAAACCAAGAGCTGTCGTTTGTGGCAAAGTGGTTATCAGTTTTACCTGAACCTTGGAGTGAGGGGTAATGCCCCAGTACGCAAGCCGTCAGAAAGAATTCGTGGCCGAGTGAAACCCTTGAACTGTTAGGAAGACGCACATACCTGGGGTCCATATCTACTTTCAGCTGAACTATTGTCGATCACTGCTACGCCATTTCAGATCCATTTTGCAAGCCATTCCAGATCCAGCCGTTTTCAATCCATTCAGTGCTGTTCCAGATCCCTTCCGAGCCGTAGCCGCTCCAGTCTGGAAAAAAAAAACCAGTTTTTTCTCCATATCTCCCTTGTTTTCACTTTGTTTCCATTGAAATTTTCGGGGAACTCCTGTCATCCCATTATGCATATTTCATTCCTGAGGACCCTATCCCCAATTCCCCTTCCCAAAGCCCAAAATCCCACATTTGTCTATTTTTAGGGTTTGCCATAACTTCCTCAGATTTCACCCAATCACCTTCAAATTTTACCACAGAGTTCCTTTCTGAATTCTGCTTCTTTGTCCCCCTCTGCCAAATTTTCCCATTCTTTCACCCTGCTTCTGAAATCCTCATTTTTGCTTCCCTGTCTAGTCGACAGTGTCCAACACCTAGTCAAACCCCAATTACCCTTCAGATTTTTTTCGAAGTCCAAATTTTCCCTTACTGAAGCAGTTTCTGTTTTTGTTTTCCTACCCAGTCAAAAACAAAAACAAAAAAACTCCTGGTTATGGTTGTCACCCGTGCAGGAGCAAAAACCATGGAAGAAGCACTTGCAGCCATCCAAGCCAAACTCCAGGATCTGGATGAAAAATTTCTCATCCTCCATCTTGAACATTCAACTATGAACAACAAATGACAGTCCGAGTCTTCATCAAACAATGGGTTCTCTTCTTCCAGCAATTTTCGTGGTCCGAAGCTTGATTTTCCTTGATTCAATGGGACTGATCCAACTGGATGGATCTATCGTGTAGAACAGTATTTCAGTCTGCATAATACTTTTGATGTCAACAAAGTTATGCTGGCATCCTTTCACTTGGAACAGGAAGCTCTTCAATGGTACCGTTGGTACATCAAGGCTCATCCAGAGCCCAAATGGTCAGACTTTTGCCAGCTCCTTTTGCAACGATTTTGTCCTAGTGCTTTTGATGACTTCACCAGAGCCCTCACTAAACTTCGCCAAATTGACATTGTGAGAGAGTATCAAACCGAATTTGAGAACCTAGCTAACCACACCGAAGGATTGTCTGATGACTTTTACCGGAGTTGTTTTATCAGTGGTCTAAAGGATTCCATCTGCTTTGAGGTCAAAATGTTCTGTCCCACCACAATGATGGAAGCCCTAGGGTTGGCTAAGTTGGAAGAAGACAAGATTGCAGCCCAACAACGCCCCAATCCCACTTTTGTTCCCTTCCGAAATATGGGTTCTCAACGACCACCTATACCGTAGGCTCCTCGACCAACTCCTATCAAGCATTTGTATGAAACATAGATGCAAGCACGCAGAGAAAAGGGGCTTTGCTATAATTGTGATGAGAAATTCACTCGGGGACATAGATATGTTCAGCAAAAGCTCTATCTCTTGGATGTGGATTCTCCGCCTGCCTCTGAAATTGGTGACGAAGATCCAGAAACATTGGATGCTCCGGTCGACATTCAGGAACCGCCTATTGACCCTCCGTCTCAGGATGACCAGCTAGAGATATCTCTCCATGCTTTAGCTGGAATCACCACCCCCCAAATCATGCGGGTCGAGGGTTACTTCAAGAAGCTTCCTCTTACAATACTCATTGATTCTGGTAGCACTCATAATTTCATTCACCCTCGGATCGCCAAACAAGCTGATTGTTTTATCCATCCTTGCTCCAACTTTGAAGTCATGGTTGACAATGGGGGCACCTTACCTTGCAAAGGGAAGTGTCGAAATGTGCATATCTCTATGGGAGATTATGCCTTGCGCTCTGACATGTTTGCCTTGCCCTTAGGCAGATGTGATGTGGTTTTGGGCGCTCAATGGCTACGCACACTGGGCCCTATCTTATGGGATTTTGCTGAACTTTGGATGCAGTTTTCTCTCAATGGACAAAAAGACACATTGACAGGATGACAACCAGGTTCTCTCAGCATCATCAGTTCACATCGCATGGAAAAAATCCTCAAGAATAATTCACATGGTGTCATCACTCAGATCCATTCCATTCAGATGCAACCATCAATGGTCTCCACTACTCCTTTGGAACGACAACAAATTTTGGATCGATATACAGGTGTCTTTTCTAAACCAGTGGGATTGCCACCTTCCAGGCCAGAATACCATCGTATTCAGCTCCTTCTTGGCAGAGTTCCTCCCAACATCAGGCCCTATTGCTACCCATTTCACCAAAAAACGGAGATTGAAATGCTCATTCGAGACTTATTGAAGCAAGGTATTATTCACCCAAGCACTAGTTCCTTTTCTTCTCCAGTTATTCTTGTCCACAAAAAAGATGGGTCATGGCACCTCTGCATTGACTTCTGAGCACTTAATCACCTCACCATCAAGGATAAGTTTCCAGTTCCTGTTGTTGATGAGCTTCATGGGGCTCACTCTTTCTCCAAGTTGGATCTTCGTTCTGGGTATCATCAAATTTGGGTTCATGAGGATGATATCCCTAAAACAACTTTCCGCATACATGATGGCCATTATGAGTTTTTGGTCATACCCTTTGGCCTCACTAATGCACCTTCCACATTCCAGGCCTTAATGAATAAAATATTTCGACCCTAATTGTGGAAATTCATTCTGGTATTCTTTGATAATATCCTCATCTACAGTAAAACATGGGATGAACATCTCCAGCATCTGGATCTTGTCATGCAACTTTTCTCCGACCATCATCTCCATGCCAAGCAGTCTAAATGTGTTTCTGGATAGAAGGAAGTTGAGTATCTCAGGCACATTATCTCAACACAAGGGGTTCGCGTGGATCCTGCCAAAGTCGATGCCATGAACAATTGGCCACATCCTCAGACACTGAAGAGCCTTCATGGTTTTTTGGGGTTGACTAGCTACTACCGCAAGTTTGTCAAGGATTATGGGAAGATTGCAGCTCCATTAACTGCTCTATTGAAAAAGGATGCTTTTACATGGACACCTGCTACTCATTGTGCATTTGACAAACTAAAACAAGCTATGTGTACTACACCTGTGCTAGCTATGCCCAATTTTTCCAAGCCCTTCACTATTGAGAGTGATGCTTGCGGCAATGGACTTGGTGTTGTTCTCCTTCAAGATGAACACCCCGTTGCGTTCACCAGCAAAGCCCTTTCAGGTAAGAATTTAGCTGCCTCTACCTATGAGAAGGAAATGATGGCTATTTTGCATGCAGTACAGAAGTGGCGCCCATACCTATTAGGGAATCATTTCTACATCAAGACTGATCACCAAAGTCTGAAATATTTCTTGAACCAGCGTGTCTCCTTCCCGGCACAACGGAAATGGGTTAGAAAACTCATGGGTTATGACTATGAGATCACTTACAAGAAGGGTAAAGACAATATTGTGGCAGATGCTCTTTCTCGGACATTTGATGCCCAAGGTTCTCCTTCAGCTATTTCTATGCCCGTTCCAAATTGGTTGCAATCTGTTCAACAGGGTTATGTCAATGACTCTTCCTTATCTCAAATAACACATATTTCATTAAATGTGGAATTAAACAGTGGATCTAGAATTCTAAAATAACCAAAAAGCTCAATTCTAGCATTGTTCTTGTAATAAAATATTTCCAATTTTAATGAAATATGTGTTAAATCATCCAATGCTTGACCAACAACTCTTCTGTTGTACCACATTACTCTTGGGATGGTGCTTCTCTGCGATAGAAGGGTCGTCTGGTGCTTCCCCAGAGCATAGATCTTCAACAGGTTGTCTTCTATGAACTCCATGCTTCTCCAACGGCAGGGCACTCTGGGTTCCTCAAAACGTATGAACGAGCACGGCGTAACTTCTTTTGGCAGGGCATGAAAAGGACAATTCAATAGATGGTGGGCGAATGTGATACATTCCAGCGCAATAAGGGTGAAACAACACTCCTTCCAAGATTGCTTGAACCCTTGCCCATACCTACACGGATTTGGACAGATATTTCTATGGATTTCATTGAAGGGCTCCCTAAATCTGGTGGGAAGACAGTGATTCTCGTTGTGGTTGATCGCCTCTCCAAATATAGTCATTTTTTTCTCTCAGCCATCCCTATACAGCCTCCTCCGTCGCTCAAATTTTCCTGGACCAGATATTTCATCTTCATGGAATCCCTTCTTCCATTGTCTTGGATCGTGATGCGACTTTCACCAGTCATTTTTGGACAGAACTATTTTGCCACACTGGCACCAAACTGAAGATGAGTTTAGGGTATCACCCACAAACAGATGGTCAGACTGAAATTATCAATAAATGCTTGGAAACTTATCTTTGTTGCTTCACCTCGGAACAACAACATCAGTGGGAAAAGTGGCTTCCTCTCGCTGAATGGTGGTACAATACCTCTTACCACACTGCCTCTAAAATGACCCCATATGAAGAAGTCTATGGTCAGGCACCTCTAGCTCTTCTTCCATACACCCCCACCAGTTCACCAGTTCAGGAAGTTGACACGGTCCTTCGAAACCACGATCAGATTCTTCGCATTTTGCAGGATAATCTTCACATGGCAAAAAATCGCATGAAGCAACAAGCTGATCAGCACCATTCTGAACGAACTTTTCAAGTTGGCGATATGGTTTTTCTTCGTCTCCAACCGTACAAACAATCCTCCTTGAAACTAAAAGGGCGTCATAAGCTCGCTCCAAAGTTCTATGGGCCATATCAGATTCTTCAGAAGATTGGGTCCATTGCTTATAAATTGGAACTTCCTCCTTCTTCCCGCATTCATCCATTCTTTCATGTCTCTTGTCTGAAGAAAGTTCTTGGCACCAGCATCAATGGACAAATGATTTTACCCGAACTGGATAATGAAGGATCCATCCTTTTGAAGCCATAGGCCATCGTCAATCGGCGCATGTGTCAGCTTCGCTCTCGCTCTATCACAGAGGTCTTAATTCAGTGGCACGACTTGCAACCAAAGGATGCTAGATGGGAACCACTCCTTCAGATTCAACAACAATTTCCACATCTAAAGCTTTGAGGACAAAGCTTTTTTTAAAGGGGAGGGGATGTTAGGAACCCATGTCTTTACTTTGTTAGTATGTTGTTGTTGGACACATATGCTTTGTAAGTCGTCCCGTAGTATTTGTTGATCAATAGTTTGTGTTATTGTTGTTGGCACATATGCTTTGTAAGTCGCCCGTAGTATTGTTGATCCATATTTTGTAGTGGCCCATGGTTTTGACCCATAGTATTGGCGCCTAGACTTAGTATATAAGTGTGTGTTGAGACCTATGAAGGCACCATGAAGTTAATTGTATTGAGCTTGCTCAAAGGAGGTTGCCCCTTCGAAGTGGCCCGTGATCAATATAAAAGTGATTCTGAGTTCTGTCATTTTTGCTATTTTGCATATTCTTATTAATTAATTGTTGCAGGTGCATCACAGTATGTTTCTTTTTTATTTCTTTCAACTTTGTTATGCATTGTGATTCTGATTTCAGCTTCTTGAATTCTACTAACATCATGGCTTTTATATCTGCTAAGGTTCTCGACTATGATTGAGAATACTTCATAAAGTAGTGTAATGCTCTGTCTCTAAAAGTAGTGATGAGCTATGCTCTCTTCACAGCGTCATCCTGAACTTGCTTTACACTCCATACGGCTTCGCAAAAAACCAATGTTGATCAGGGTCTTCTAGACCTATTCCTTTGAATATCGGCAGCTTTATATCGTTTTCAGTCATCCTCCTTCCGGATTGTGTATGGTTTTGGGATAGGTTCCTGCGACAAAAGTAGATGCAGGCTGCTGGGTCTTGCTAGGAATAGTATTATGTGGAATGGTCTGAGTAGTGGTCCTCTGAGCACTCACTCCTGCGATGTTACTAGTATTGACGATCTGTGGGATGGGATGCACTATTCTCGCAGTGGGTGGGCTCTGGATTGCTATATTCTGAGGTGTAATTCACTGGATTGTGGCTGATAACTACGTGTTCTGATTATTGAGGTCACATGGAATTTCAGTATCTATACGGTTTCTAGATCCTCTGGGATTCTTTTCGTCGGTGAGATTATATCTATTTCCACTTCTCAAAGTATGGTTTTCTTCATCAAAATCAATGTATTTATTTTCTACCATGACAGATTTAGAATTACTACTGCATTCTTAAAGCACCTTTCTGAGCTAGAAGCATTTTAATGTATAGACTGAGATTTTTTAGGAACTTACCTCTAAATCCTTCGAAAAAGTAAGCTTCATCTTGGCTCTAGGACTTCAGCGTGTCTATAGCGAACTCGGTCACAAATCCCTCAGGTATACTATCAAACCAGAAGTCAACTACTCGCGACAGTGGGCTGTCTATTGCTTTGAGTTGTGCACTAAGCTCTAGATTCCACTCTATAGGTACTCCTCCTTGAGAACAATTATTTATTTCTGCTAGGCACGATATCCACACGTGCAGCTTGTTTGGAAACGACGCCCAAAAAATCTCATGGATGTCCCTCCACAAGTATCTATTCAACCACTCTACATCAGATAGACGTGGGTGTTTTTTTTCTTTCTTTGCAAAATCTCTTTCGATCTTATCACACCAAGCCCATATCTCTTTCTTTTTTGGATGGAAATTGTCTGACCCTAATGGGAACTCGTATTCTTCTTCGCACATTACTTTTCGAAACACACTATCGCATCACTAAGTATTAGAGCGGCAATATAACCATTTGTTGGTGTATAAACTGATCTAGAGGTTTTCCAATGTAGACCCAGGTACTTCGTGGTGCAAGATACCAGCAAAACCCCTATTCACCATCCCTTTCGGCAATAGGCTGCGAGCAGCCTAAGATCTCACCCGAGGCGAAGTTGTGGGGCTGGTTTCAGCATCAGGTTTCCACAACCTGGTGATGCAAGTGCTCAAACTAACTGATACATAGCGCGGTAGAGGGCCTCCACGCTGCAGACAAGGGAATGTGTGAAGTCTTATACTTTGCGTCAACTGGGCTGCGCGGTAGTGATAGAGTACCGCGATGAGACAGCGTAATGGGTATATATTCTTCCTCTTTAGCCTAATCGAAACCTTCATATCCTTCTTCCTGGATTCTTAGACTTGGCGATATGATGATAAGGTATCAATAGCTTATCTCGCAGCACTTATACTGGATCGGTGCATCAACTAGACCACGCGTTCACTTCCATATTTGATCAAACTAACCAATCTTACTTAACAGTCTTAATCATTCATCAACACTTAGACCGATTTCAAAGCTTATGTAATGGAATGAATTATAGAATTTTGCACACCCTGGTGTAGCACTTCAACTTCTAACTATTAACTCTGTGATTATTTAGCAAATCCAAAACTTCAAAGTTTTATAGACGCTGAGCATTAACATTCATCCATATATGAACTACTTTAACATCTTATTCCCATCTCTTCCACAGCGAATATAGATAAAAGCAACAAATATCATATAACTGTAACATCAAGCATTCATATTGAGCAATCGAACAATGGTGGAAAACAAAAAAAAATCACATAACACGGTATTTAACGTGGTTCACCCCCCCGGATGGAAGGCTACATCTAGAAGAACTGCTGTTTTATTATCTTTTAGGGAAGGGTACAACAGTTCTTCATCTGTGCACTCAGCTGCAGACGCTCTTCTCTCTCTCTCAAAATTAGGTCTCTGTGCACTCAGTTGCAGAGCCTTTACAATAGCTTCAAGCTTACAAATTCTAACAATATTCAATAATCATCAACAAAAACAAAGAGTAACCCTTTCCCTTAGAAAATTTCCTTATATATAGATCAAGACCCATAGGTCATGTCTTTTCATCTCGAAGGTAGAAACCCTTAGGTTTACAAAACTGTCACATGCGCGCCAATAGGTTGCTCTCGCCGAGCTATTCCTTCTTTCATGGCCATCATCATATTTTTCATCATCATCATCATCATCATCTTCATCATCCTCATCATCGTCCTCATCTTCATCACCATCATCATCATCACCATCATCTTCATCACCATCATCATCTTCATCTTCATCATCTTCATCATCATCTTCATCTTCATCATCTTCATCACCATCATCTTCGTCTTCGTCTTCATCTTCATCATCATCATCTTCATCATGATGAAGATGATAATGAAGATGTTGATGAGGAAGAGGGAGATGACAATGATTATGAAGAGGAGAACGATGACAATGGTGATGAAGATGAGGAAGACAATGATGATGAGGACGATGATGATGATGATGATGATGAAGACGATGAAGATGATGGTGATGACGATGATGATGATGAAGATGAGGACGATGATGAGGATGATGATGATGATGAAGATGATGATGATTATGATTATGATGATGATGACAAATATGATGATGATGGCCATGATGCTGATGATGGCCATGAAGATGATAGTGGATACCATGAAGATGATGGTGATGACCATGGAGACGATGGTGAATACCATTAAGATGATCATCTTCATCATCATCGTTGTCGTCATCATCACCATCATATCCATGGTCTTCATCATCATCATCATCATCATCATCATCATCATCTTCATCATCATATTCATCATCATCATCATCATCATCATCTCCGTCATCATCATCATCATCATCATCATCATCATCATCATCAACTTCTTCGTCATCATCATCGTCATCATCATCACCATCTTCTTCTTCATCATCATCATCATCATCATCATCATCGTCGTCGTCATCGTCATCATCTTCATAATCATCATTATCGTCATCATTATCTTCATCTTCATCATCATCATCATCATCATCATCATATTCGTCATCATCATCATCATCTTCATCATCATCATCATCATCATCTTCATCATCATCATCATCCTCATCATTAGCATCATCATCATATTCATCATCATCATCATCATCATCATCATCATCATCATCATCATCGTCATCGTCATCAACCTCTTCCTCCTCCTCCTCATCGTCGTCGTCAACTGGGTTGCGCGATACTGACAGAGTACCATGACGAGACAATGCAATGGGTATATATTCTTCCACTTTAGCCTAATCAAAACCTTCATATCCTTCTTCCTGGATTCTTAGACTTGGCGATATGATGATAAGGTATCAACTAGACCACGCATTCACTTCCAGATTTGATCAAACTAACCAATCTTACATAACAATCATAATCATTCATCAACACTTAGATCGATTTCAAAGCTTGCGTAATGGAATGAATTATAGAATGTTGTGCACCCTGGTGTAGCACTTCAACTTCTAGCTATTAACTCTGTGATTATTTAGCAGATCAAGAACTTCAAAGGTTTATAGATGCTGAGCACTAACATTCATCCATATATGAACTACTTTAACATCTTATTCCCATCTCTTCCACGATGAATATAAATAAACACAACAAATATCAGATAACTGTAACATCAAGCATTCATATTGAGCAATCGAACAATGGTGGAAAAAAAAAAACAATCACATAACACGGTATTTAACGTGGTTCACCCCCCTGGATGGAAGGCTACGTCCACAAGAACCATTGTTTTATTATCTTTTAGGGAAGGGTACAACAGTTCTTCGTCTGCACACTCAGCTGCAGACGCTCTTCTCTCTCTCTCAAAATTAGGTCTCTGCACACTCAATTGTAGATCCTTTAGAATAGCTTCAAGCTTATAGATTATAACAATATTCAATAATGATCAACAAAAACGAAGACTAACCCTTTCCCTTACAAAATTTTCTTATATAGATCAAGACCCGTAGGTCATGTCTTTTCATCTCGAAGGCAGAAACCCTTAGGTTTACAAAACTATCATGTGCGCGCCAATAGGTTTCTCTCACTGAGCTGTTCCTTCTTTCGTGGCCATCATCATCATCATCATATTTTTCATCATCATCATCATCATCATCATCATCATCCTCATCATCATCCTCAACTTCATCATCATCATTGTCATCACCATCATCTTCATCACCATCATCATCTTCATCTTCATCATCTTCATCACCATCATCTTCATCTTCATCATCATCATCATCATCTTCATCTTCATCATCTTCATCACCATCATCTTCGTCTTCATCTTCATTTTCATCATCATCAGCTTCATCATGATGAAGATGATGATGAAGATGTTGATGAGGAAGAGGGAGATGACAATGATGATGAAGCTGAGAACGATGACAATGGTGATGAATATGAGGAAGATGATGATGATGAGGACGATGATGATGATTATGATGATGATGATGAAGCCGATGAAGATGATGGTGATGATGATGATGATGATGAAGATGAGCACGATGATGAGGATGATGATGATGCTGATGATGATTATGATGATGACAAATATGATGATGATGGCAATGAATATGATGGTGGATACCATGAAGATGATGGTGATGACCATGGAGACGATGGTGAAGACCATTAAGATGATCATCTTCATCATCATCGTTGTCGTCATCATCACCATCATATCCATGGTCTTCATCATCATCATCATCTTCATCGTCATAATCATCATCATCATCATCATCATCATCTTTGTCATCATCATCATCTTTGTCATCATCATCATCATCATCATCAACTTCTTTGTCATCATCATCATCATCACCACCATCTTCATCATCATCATCATCATCATCTTCATCATCATCATCATCATCATCATCATCATCGTTGTCATCATCTTCATAATCATCATCGTCGTCATCATCATCTTCATCATCATCATCATATTCGTCATCATCATCATCATCTTCATCATCATCATCATCATCATCCTCATCATTACCATCATCATCATATTCATCATCATCATTTTCATCATCATCATCTTCATCATCATCATCATCATCATCATCATTGTCATCGTCATTGTCATCACCCTCTTCCTCCTCCTCCTCCTCCTCCTCCTCATCATCGTCATCATCATCGTCGTCGTCATCATTACCATATTCATCATCATCATCATCATGTCCATCATCATCATCATCATGACCATCTTTATCATCATCATCATCATCATCATGACCATCTTTATCATCATCATCATCATTGTCGTCATCATCACCACTATCATCATCACCTTCATCATCATCGTCATCATCATCATCATCATCTTCATCATCTGCATCATCATCATCATCATCATCATCATCTTCGTCATCGTCATCACCACCACCACCACCATCATCATCATCATCTTGATCATCGTCATCACCATCTTCATCATCATCATCATCATCATCTTCATCATCATCATCATCTTCATCATCATCATCATGACCATCTAGATGATGATGGCGATGAAGATGATGATGATGATGATGATGATGAACATGAAGATGAGGGTGCTGACGACGACAATGATGATGGTGAAGATAATGAAGATGATTACAATGATAAGGGTGGGTAGAGTGGAAGATAGTGGGGGGGATTGGGTGGATAGGATGAGAGGGGGGTGGGGTTATAGAGAGGTGGGGGGTACCAACCTTAGAGGCAATCTCATATTATTCAACAAAAACAATGAATGAAAATAGTTTGGAACTTTTATGTCTAGGAATGGAAATTAGATTTTATAGAGAAAGAAGCAACGCATGTGCACTTCTAGTAACGCGCACGCCTATCTGTGTGCGCGCCTATCCGCGTGCGCGTGTCTAGATTCAAATTGTTTTTCTGCCCTTGTAGGCTTGGAATTAACTTCGGATTTCCAAACCTTGAGTGTCTGTCTGATTTATGGCAGAACACATCAAATGCTGTAACTTCATGTTTTTCACACCTAGTTCTACATATGCTTCACTAGTGCACTACAGATGAAATTACACACACTTGTCGAGCTCCGTGTGCAGATTCTAACTATATATTTTTGGAATAGATCTGTTGTTGTTTTCTATTTTTAATTCATTTTTAACTGCATTCATGTCAAATTTGTAAAAAACATAGGTATTTTATTTGGCATATAACTTTTGATATGCTTACCTATTTCGACAACGGAAAAGAACCTGCACAAGAGTACAAGAATACCTACAAGCTAACTAAAAAAAGTTTTTTTATTATTTCGAGACCATGATATCGTGTTCCAACACTTGACCATGTCGTTTTATTGCTTCACTGACTTTCATAGTTTAAAAAAAAAAAATTTAACTTTTAAAATTTTGGAAAAATAGCTCCGCCCAAGATTCATCTGTTGCCCACGCCTCTACATATTGTTTTCCTCATAAATTGACAATTTACATAACAAACAGGTGGACCAACAAAAACATGTGCATTATGTTTTAGAGAAAAAATAACATACCAATCTTAAAATAATGACATTTTGGGGTGGTTATACCACGTTTCCATAAATAAAAGTTTTATATTCCGGAAGGTCGTTCGTTTTTCTACGTTTCATCTTTTTACAACTAATTCAAAAAAGTTTTGTAGGTACCTCTAATAATTCATTTTAATGATAATATTTCTGTTTTTCCATCATGTCATTGCAGCTAACGTGTCATAATTGGGATCAGTAACTTGCACCAGCCCGTAGGAAATCCACTAAGTGAGCTTACCCTCATCCCCATGAGGCTAGGGAAGAAGATTTCCAATTGTCCCAAATATAATAAACATCCTAGACTTTGCAAGTGAAAGGTGTTTATGATTTATATATCTAGTTTTGAACATATATAGTTTTTCTTGCCCTCTACGAAACCTTGAAGAAAATGGGTTGGTGGTATGATAACACGGTTGTGCAATACACATTAAATCATCTCTTGAAGCCTCAAATTAAAATGATTTTTTCTATGAAAATAGGGCTCTCTCAAGCCTTGTAAGATTGAATATATAATTTTTGTAAAAACTATTCTAGGTGAACCACAACTCTGAAGAGTCATGTTGGTGGTTTCTTAAGTCATACATATCATATCTTGCTTTAAGTAAGACCCAAGCCTTATTCTCCACATGGGATTATTTCCAACAAGGTAACTTCCTTATTCTCATTATTGATAATAGCTTCAAGGAAAATTCATTCTACAAAAAACCATAGAAATATTTCCTCCCTATGTGCATTACATGGAATGATATATTTATGAACATCGATTATAACACTAAAGCAAGTATCAAAATCAAAATTACCTTATGGTAAAATTTTATATTACACTTTCAGGGTGGCATTAGCAGAATCATAATGGAAGCCATGTGTGGTTGTTCAAGGCATCCTTATTAGCCTTTAGTTTCTAGAAGCTTTTCCTACAACCTAAGGCTTATATTTAATCCCATAACCATGTCTAGGGCCCCAAGACCTATCTCTAGTGTTCAAAAAAATAATCATGGCACCCATATCCCTAGCCATGGGAAAAGGATTCACTTCGAAGATCATTTGTGGTGTTCAAGGCATTGTTATTAGGCCTAGAAGTCTGTAATGTTCCATTAGGAAATAAGTCTCGAGTTTATTCTTCTAGCCATGTCTAGGGCCATAAGACCCATACTCACTATTGAAAATATGCTAATCAAACCAAGATCCTCACTCGAAGGTAAATCATACCTTGGAAATATCCTTTGTGATGGTTTGACATGTATATCTCAGTCACCCTAGATGCCTATAATATTCCTTTAAGGCCTAAGGCTTGGCCATCCTTCGTGAACATGTCTAGGCCTTGAGACCCATACCACGTTCTTGAAATTTTTTATTAGTCCCCATATATGGAACTTAAAAACCAATGATCCCATCAACAATTTATCTATGGTGGCTTAAGGTTTATTCATAGTGCTTCAACCATATAAGCTAATTTAAGAGCCTAATGCTTGATTTTTTCCTCCAATGACTATGGTTACATCATTACACAAGCACCAAGTGCTTAACATCTCCTAATGGTACCAATATGCCCACTGTGAGCCAAGAAGACCCTTGGTATATCATGTGGAGTCTTTCAAGCTCACATTTTCGGTATTGAATGCCTAAAATATTCGTTTACATATGATGGCTTATGCTTAATATTCTGACTACGTGCAAGCCCACATGGCCCATTCTTAGTGCTAAAAACCTTCTATTGAAACCAATATCTCCTTTCAAAGGAAAATATCCTAGATATGTTATTGTTTTCTATTTTTAATTCATTTTTAACTGCACTCATGTCAAATTTGTAAAAAACATAGGTCGTTTAGTTGGCCTATAACTTTTGATTGGCTTACATATTTTGGAAAAATAGCCCTTCACAACATTCGTTTGTTGCCTAAGCCTCTACATATTCTTTTCCTCATAAATTGACAATTTACTTAAACGGGTGGACCAACACAAACATATGCATTATGTTTTAGAGAAAAAATAGCATACCAATCTTAAAATAATGACATTTTGGGGGTGGTTATACCACTTTTCCATAAATAAAAGTTAAATATATTCGGGAAGCTCATCCATTTTTATAGGTTTCATCTTTTTACACCTAATTCTAAAAAGTTTTGTAGGTACCTCCCACAATGCCATTGCAACTAAGTGGGTATCATTACCTTGCACGCACTAGCCCTTACCCCCTATAATTAGTAAGGAGAGAATTTAACCGTTACAATGCTCAACAAAGGGTCCCTTATACCACAAATAAGGAGGTGTGGGACACCAAATTGATGATTGATGTAGGCTGTGACAGATTAATAATAATAATAATAAAATAATTACACAGCTATTTAATAAAAATGTGTATATTTATTCTTCTTGATAAAAATGTGTATATTTATAGAGTGTTCTGCAAGAAATACTACATTGATTTTATCCATCTTGATCAAATTGAGTTCAGCTAATAAAGATGGCACCGAAAAGATCCACAGAAACTGAAAAGGAGGTCGCGGATTCTCCGTCTGATGCGAAAATATTCAGAGAAATGGAAAATGAGGTCGTGGATGATAACGAGTGCTCAGACGCTGTTGCTTCTGCGTCTGATGCATGGTGGATTGAATTGCCAAAACATTTGAAAACAGAGATATTGGGGTGGCTGCCAGTGAAAGACGTTTATAAAAATCGCAGTGTCTGTCAGCATTGGAATGCTCTTCTTTCATCGGAAAACTTCATGGATCTTACATGGGCAGAGGCAGCTATCAATAAGCAGCCATGGCTGGTGCTCTGCGTTGAAGTGGGCCATCTGCTATGGCCGTATGGAGTGACCACTATGCCTTGTATGGCTTTCTGCTTCTACACACGGAGCTGGAAGACCTGCTTCTCCCTTTCTTTCCTGAACAGGCAACATAGTACTACAGTCATAGGGAAAACATCGGCAGCAGGCGTCATTTTGGTAGACTGGATTGGCCACGGCGCGTATGGAAACATTACCCGGGGTCTCTGCAATCCTCTTACAAAAACTATCATCGAACTTCCCAGCATGTCAACAATAAACATGGTTATGAATAAATGCGTAGCTTTGAATGACAATAACGAGTACATGGTGGTAGCGTTGGGGTTATCCTGGCAGGACGGTGTGCAGTCAACTTGTGTTGAAACGTGCGATCGCTCTCAAGGGAGGTGGAATGTAGCCGGATTTCTTCCGGCCAATTTAAAGTACTGTAAAGGGATGTTCTTTTACAACGGTTCAGTTTACTGTTTAGGGGTACAACGTCAACGTCAAACTGAGCTGGGAATTGCGGGTTTCAACCTTCCGTCAAACGGAAACGGAACTGAGCTTCCAATGGTTTTTGCTCCTTTACCTGAACCTCACCAGCCAAATCAGAAATTTCCGAAACTGCTCAATTGCGGATCACGGATATTACTTGCGCCTATCCGATTTGTGCGCGGAGAGAACAACCGCGTCGATGTATTGGCCTCCTCAAACTCAACCTCAACCTCAACCTCATCGTCAAGCTGGGAGTGGAAGTGGAAAGATTTCATTTCAACATTCACATGGTTTGAATGCGTAGGTGTAGGGGATTACGTGTGCTTCTTGACATTTGACATTTCCTCTTCACCAGGGAAAAAGAAAAAATGAAAGCTGCTGGATATCGCTTCCGCCAGATAATTGGAGACAAATAAAGAGCGAATTCTTCTTTCAACCCACAGCGCATATGATGGACGTCCAGTAAAAAGCCAGCCTGCTGCAGGTCACTTTTCATTTCATTTACTCTTTGTATCTGTTAATTCAATTTTTCTTTAGATTTGTTAATTCAATTTTCATTTCCTGTATGTTATTTCATACTTATTTCATTTAACTGTTATTTCATTTCCTTTTTATTACTTTGTTATTTGTATTTTAATGTCTGCGGTGATTTGAAATCTCCACCATTTTCGTTCCATAAAACATTTAACACTTTGTATAATATCAAAACGTCATCTAAACTATACACTGATTAGTTTTTTTTAATAAATATATAAAAAATATTGTTAATTCAAAACCGCATTTGAAAATTAAGTCTTTTCTTTATTTATTTATTTTTTCTATTACATTAGTTTATAAATGATTCAATAACTATAATTATGTTTAAGAAAACTCTTACACCTTTAAAAGAGAGAAACCACGAATAGAGTGAACGTCAAATTTTAATTATGGGTGAAGTTGTTTGTTTGGGGTTGGTGTCAGATGAGTTTTTATTGGCGGGGTGTATAAACAACTATGGAAATTTTCTAAAAGTAAAATTTATATATTATGAAAGCTTATTTGATTTCCTATTTTTTGTCTTTTTACATCATCTTAAAATTCATTATGCAAGTACCTCTATTTGCCTCTTGAATTAAGAGGTTCTTGTTTTTCAATTTTATGTGACAACTAAAGTGTCTTTAAAGGAAATCATGATTGTGCATCAGCCTAATGTTCTCATTCACTTCTCCAATGAATTTTTGAGCAGGGAATGTCCACATGATATCAGACATGAGATCTACTTGGCCCCATCATGTGACCAGAGACTTCTCATAAGAAATGTGCCCTTCCTTTAGTTGGTGTGTGCACCCTCCTCATCCAACAATCCGCACAAATTTACTAATATTCACATCGAGAGACAGCATGTATTGAATTTAATAGTGACTTCTTCATATGAGGAAAAATGACTAGGCAATTAAGCAATGTGCCCCTCCTATGCAAGATAAGGTGACAAATAACAAATATGTGGGAAGAATATATTCCCACAAGTGAGCCTCCTCCTACGAAGAATATTTTTCCCCAAACCAATGCGCCCCTCCTTCAGATTTGAGATGAATGATTGCTAATACTTGATGGAAATGAAACTCAATGAAGAAATCTGAGTGATATCCTCCTCTAGATCAATTAAGGTGGATGGTTTCACAACCAAAATCGAATATTTTCTCTTACGGTTTTTTCTAAGAGAAAAAACCTCAAGAGCTCTCCAAAACTTTGTGAAAATGGCTATAACATGAATGAATGAGACATTGACTTCTTTTCCTTTTATCCTCACGTTGACCCTTTTTGGCCACTTTTACCTTTTTCACCTTTTAATTAATAAAGTGACTTTTTGAATAGTCACTTTATGAATTAATTACTTATTGTCACTTTATAAAGTTACTTTTTTCCTAGTGACATTAAATAATTAATTGTTTCCCTTGCAGAGCTAGAGAACATAAAAATGGGGACATGACATGTAGGGTTGTTTTACTCCTATTAGTGAACCAAAACCTAAGCTTGCATCACATGTTCTATCAAAACAATAACTTGTTGCATCACATGGATTGAATGACTACATTGAGTTTGACGACATAGGAGATAATGTTTATACTTCTTCCCAAAGTATTATTGTACTAGGGTTTATCAATGTTTGCAGTTTAGATCAAATCGAGGGGGGAATTATATGTAATTTCTTATTTCATCCAAGTTGAGTTTATGGCAAGTGGGGGGGGGGGGGTTTACAACAAACTGATCAAAAGGGGATTTTGGGTTTTAGCATTCCATCAAACGGAAATGGAACTGATTCAGGTGGAAGGCCCATGGTCATTCCAACAGTTTTTGCTCCTTTATCGAAATGTCACTAGCAAATTTTGAAGCTTTTCAATTGTAGATCATGGATAGTACTTTTCACTATTGTACCTGTCGAAGATATAGTTATAGGGAAATTTAAAAATGACCGCATTGATATATTAAGCTCCTCAAACTGAACCTCAACCTCATCATCGTGGGAGTGGTAGTGGAAATAAATTGCAAGAATGCCTCCAAATATGTCAAGCTTCAAATGGTTTGACTGCATAGGTGTATGGGATTATGTGTGCTTCTTTATATCTCACATTTCCTCCTTAGGGAAAAAGATAAAGGTGATAGCTTACCATTTAAATGAAAGCTCCTAGATATCGCTTCCACCTTGTTCTCTCCCAAATCATTGGAGTCCACCAGTGAGCATATGCTTTCAACCCATGGCGCATATGATGAAAGTCCATTAAACAACCTTGTAGCCTTGCAAAGTCACTTCTCATTTCATTTTATGTCTGTTCATTTGTATTTGTAAATTCAACTTTGACTTCGTGTGTATTATTTCATTTGTATTTCCTTTACTGTTATTATTTCATTTCCTTTACTTACTTTTTTCTTATTTATATTTAAATATGTGGGGTGATTTGAAATCTCCACCATTTTGTTCTTCTAACAAAATAATTATTAGGCTATATGGAGATTTCCTTTCATAAAAAAATGTTTCTTACATAAGATAACAAAGCATCATCTATACTTTACATGAATAAAAAAATTTAATCAATAAAAAATAGTGTTGATTCAAATCAACATTTAACACTTTGTATGATATCTAGGAATCACATGTAAAGTATACATGGATTTGAATTTTTTTAATTAATAAGTAAACATATTGTTGGTTCAAAGTAACATTTGACACTTTATTTGGTTAGTATTTTGTTTTTTAAATATTACTTTATTAATTATTTTATAATTAAAAATAAGTTTTTTAAAGAAATGGGAAGAAATTCCATCTTTTATAAAATTTTGATCCTCACAACATATAAAATTATAAATAATTTTGCTATGCAAGGCTTTAAAAATGGATTTATTTTTTTTCATGCAGAAAAAAACATGTTCCTTGATATTCATTCGAGTTAAAGTGAATAGATAGCCACATCCATTACAAAGTTTGCTCATTTTAAAAAATAATGATGCCTAGATAGCTAGATGGGTTGACCATAAAAAACTATATCAAAGTATCTACCATCTTTCCTATAACTGTAATGTTCATAACAACAAACTACAACTAAAGACAGAGTCAAATGTTATAACATCTCTCAATAGCTATAGAGAAGTACAAAAGGTTTGTTAATACAGTCATCCAAGAAATGAGATGGTTTAAGACAAAAAAAACATAGAACCTCAAGCAATGAGGATATGCACCACATATTCTTCAAAAAACAAGGTTTCCTCAACACCCGCAATAGCTCTTTTTGATAGTTCATCTACTACAGAACTATACTCTCACAAAATATGGCAAATAGTAATATCTAGGAAGAAGCTTGAACGATTATAATTTCGTGACACCATTGCTCTAGACATAGTACCTACAATGGATATAATCCATTTTTGCACTTCACAATAACCTTAGAACCGCAAATAACATATATATAAGCAATACCAGTTGTGCTAGAAAAATGGAGCAATCCCCATAGTGCTAAGACTTATGCTCTAGTGTTTGTGCCCAAACCACAACTCATCCAAATTCTAAAATTATGATCCTCATTGAATTTTAGGAACATACCTCCACAACATTTTCCCTTCTAAGTAGCACCATTGAAGTAGCCTACATTAGTAGAGGAAATATGATGCTCTGAAATTTCTCGAATTTTATTTCAACAATCCACACAATATTCTTTATATAGTCCCAAGATTTTTACACAGCATGCAAAAACATTTGGAGCCTTATGTTTGGAAATTACACAATTCTTGTTTTTCCATATATCCCAACATATAAAGACATGCAAAATTCAAGACCTAGTTTACCCTGATTCCTCTGTTCCAGGCTTGCAGATTTGACTTTTCAAGACCTATAAACAGTTTTCCCAATGGAGAATTATAATACTGCAAGACCATATTTTGATAGTTAGGCAGGTATCAAGTCATGCTTGCTCAAAGACTAAATTACCATTGTTGGCAGTAGACTCTGCTAACCCAAATCTTATGAAATTGAAGCCCCCTTTGTCGCTGACAACTCGATATGAGGGAACTGTGTTAAAATGTTCTGAGTATTACCAGCTTAATTTTAATGGGAATGTTCAAAAGGATAGCCTTGATGTGGAACTGACTAATGGGATCAATGCAAGCTATAATTATATCCACATTGATAGCTTGTTTGGCCGTTATGCCGAAATTAGAATGGAGTTGCCACTTAAAAAAATGCTACTTCATTGTTTGACAAAATTACTCAAACCTTTGAATGGTGCATTCATTCAAGTATTGTTTCACTAAAAATGTAATCAGTGGTGTATGTTTCATTATGTTATGCATCCTAGAAACTATTTCAAACTTGATAACCCAGGTGTAAGGGTAGCCTTCCAGGAAAATCCATTGAAGAACATAAACTATTTGAGTCTTGATAACCCAGTTGTAAGGGTGGCCTTCAAGGAAAATCCATTGAAGAACATAAGCACTTTTGTTTGGATAAGCTTCCACAACATGGCGGAAATTATTTCGCAAATCACCCAATGTTTGCACCTAAAGTCGAAACTAATTCATCCCCATCATGGAATTCAACCTTGGTTGGCGACCTGACATGCCACAAACCTCACTGGTGAACCACAACTCTTCGACATAAAAAAAATATTTCAAGGTTTAAACTGAGTGGTCTTTAATGGATACATATCTGTACCAGGATAGAATGTTTGATGATGCTAAGGAATTGAATTGGTAAAGTGAGAGATGTGATCCTGCTGCATAGTCTATCTATCTCGTGCATATGTTAGAAAATGGTTGAAATGTTATACTTTATAAGACAAGTATTTAAGACTGTATTCTGTATATTTCATGGGATTTTATCAAATTTATTAGCATTTCCTACTCTCTTTACTACAAAGTGGAGTAGACCTGAGTTGTACAGTATATGTACACCATTGTTTCAGTGATATGATGGCATGATGGGAAATTTTCATTCTAGTTCATGGTCCAGTTTGTCTGTATAAATATACATGTATAATATATATGATAAATTTTATGGAATAATTCTCTTCTAGGCATCCTAGCTACCAAAATGGAGAACTTGTTTTCCTCACTAATAAGGTACTTTTGCATTTCATGTTTTGATATTTTTTTTCCAATGAAAAACTTGTGCAGAAACCCCCAAGGCACTATGTTTATTTTGCGATAGTACCAAGTGTAAAACTATTAATGTTGATTATGGTGCATGAACTGTTAGGGACATCATGTGAGGCATGCAATTTGTAGCCAGTACATGGGATCGACCTAGAGAATTCTTGCATGAAGCTCAAAGCACTCAACCACTCGAGCTAGCCCATTGGCTATTTCATGTTTCAATGTTACTTGATTATGTATTAAATTAGTATTAATCTGTGAAGAACTTGCAACAATTAATTGATGAAATACACGATATATCAATGGTGGTGAAGATGAGGAAGATGATGATGATGAGGATGATGAGGAATCTTTAAATCGATGCTTAAGGAAATCATACAATATTGATCTTATATTATACTATTGTACAATGCTCATCTTGCCTCCTTTTGATGGCTTTGGAGTGGTTGACTAAGACTCAACCATTTGTGAGAGACGACTGATGTTTCGACTATTTTATTTATAGATTGAGTGCCAACTGAGATTTCTTCATTTTTATATTGAGTACCAAAATCAATTTTCATTTCCTGTATGTTATTTCATACCTTTTACTTTGTTATTTGTATTTTAATGTCTACGGTGATTTGAAATCTCCACCATTTTCGTTGCATAAAACATTTAACAATTTGTATAATATCAAAACGTCATCTAAACTATACACTGATTAGTTTTTTTTA
Organism: Larix kaempferi; assembly: GCA_027924585.1. NCBI lineage: Eukaryota > Viridiplantae > Streptophyta > Pinopsida > Pinales > Pinaceae > Larix > Larix kaempferi. The sequence goes on from BSBM01000011.1 coordinate 6,054,021, forward strand.
ATAAATATATAAAAAATATTGTTAATTCAAAACCGCATTTGAAAATTAAGTCTTTTCTTTCTTTATTTATTTTTTCTTTTACATTAGTTTATAAATGATTCAATAACTATAATTATGTTTAAGAAAACTCTTACACCTTTAAAAGAGAGAAACCACGAATAGAGTGAACGTCAAATTTTTAATTATGGGTGAAGTCGCTTGTTTGGGGTTGGTGTCCAATGAGTTTCTATTGGCGGGGTGTATAAACAACTATGGAAATTTTCTAAAAGTAAAATTTATATATTATGAAAGCTTATTTGATATCCTATTTTTTGTCTTTTTACATCATCTTAAAATTCATTATGCAAGTACCTCTAGTTGCCTCTTGAATTAAAGGTTCTTGTTTTTCAATTTTATGTGACAACTAAAGTGTCTTTAAAGAAGATCATGATTCTGCATTAGCCCAATGTTCTCATTCACTTCTCCAATTAATTTTTGAGCAGGGAATGTCCACATGATATCAGACATGAGATCTACTTGGCCCCATAATGTGACCAGAGACTTCTCATAAGAAATGTGCCCTTCCTCTAGTTGGTGTGTGCACCCTCCTCATCCAACAATCTGCACAAATTTACTAATATTCACACCGAGAGACAACATGTATCGAATTTAATAGTGACTTCTTCATATGAGGACAAATGACTAGGCAATTAAGCAATCTACCCCTCCTATGCAGGATAAGGTAATAAATAACAAATATGTGGGAAGTATATATTCCCACAAGTGAGCCTCCTCCTATGAAGAATATTTTTCCCCAAACCAATGTGCCCCTCCTTCAGATTTGAGATGAATGATTGCTAATACTTGATGGAAATGAAACTCAATGAAGAAATCTGAGTGATATCCTCCTCTAGATCAATTAAGGTGGATGGTTTCACAACCAAAATCGAATATTTTCTTTTACGGTTTTTTCTAAGAGAAAAAACCTCAAGAGCTCTCCAAAACTTTGTGAAAATGGCTATAACATGAATGAATGAGACACTGACTTCTTTTCCTTTTATCCTCATGTTGACCCTTTTTGGCCACTTTTACCTTTTTCACCTTTTAATTAATAAAGTGACTTTTTGAATAGTCACTTTATGAATTAATTACTTATTGTCACTTTATAAAGTTACTTTTTTCCTAGTGACATTAAATAATTAATTGTTTCCCTTGCAGAGATAGAGAACATAAAAATGGGGACATGACATGTAGGGTTGTTTTACTCCTATTAGTGAACCAAAACCTAATCTTGCATCACATGTTCTATCAAAACAATAACTTGTTCCATTTAGTCATCCCCATCAAAAGAATTGAGAAAATTTTCCCATGAATCAAAATTCTTGGAACGATAGCAACTTTGTTTTCAAAACATTGCATGAAAGATGTGAAATACATAAATGTGGATTGGTGCCAGCTACTCAAGTAGATTGTGGTTGGATTGATGATAGGTCATGGAATCTTTAAATCGATGCTTAAGGAAATCATACAATATTGATCTTATATTGTACTATTGTACAATGCTCATCTTGCCTCCTTTTGATTGCTTTATAGTTGTTGACTAAGACTCAACTATTTGTGACAGATGACTGAAGTTTCGACTATTTTATTTATAGATTGAGTACCAACTGATATTTCTTCATTTTTATATTGATGTTTGTATTATGCCTCAGTTGTGTTTATGGGGGGCGTGGAGGTAATTCAAGTAAATTGATTCTGGTTGATATGTAAACCTAACACATGTCTTCATGTCGATTCGACTGTGACTTGCTCAGACAGACTAAACTATGTTTGATTGAGTTTCTTATTGTTTCTTGGGAGAATGGGTTTAATATTATTAAAAGTATTTAACTGTTGGACGGATGGAGATTTTTTTACCAAGACTGGTTATCTTTGTTGTGGTATTGACTAATCGATTGATCGATTGGATTGTGTTGTCTTATTCTGTAATCGACTGATCGAATGGAACTATTTGACTAGTAGTATGGTAAATTATTTGATGTATTGAATGACTACATTGAGTTTGACGACATAGGAGATCATGTTTATACTTCTTCCCAAAGTATTATTGTACTAGGGTTTATCAATGTTTGCAGTTTAGATCAAATCAAGGGGGGAATTATGTGTAATTTCTTATTTCATCCAAGTTGAGTTTATGGCAAGTTGGGGGGGGGTTACAACAAACTGATCAAAAGGGGATTTTGGGTTTTAGCATTCCATCAAATGGAAATGGAACTGTTAGGAACCTATGTCAACCCTTCTCTTTACTATGTTAGTATATTGTTGTTGGAGCATATGCTTTGTAAGTCGTCCCGTAGTATTATATGTCCCATGGTTTTGACTCATAGTATTGGGCATAGACTTAGTATATAAGAGTGTGTTGAGGTCATTTAAGGAACGGTGAAGTTAATTGTATTGAGCTTGCTCAAAGGAGGTTGCCCCCTTGAAGTGTCCTGTGATCAATATAAAAGTGATTCTGCTCTATTATTTTTGATATCTCATGTATTTGCATTAATTAATTATTGCAGGTTCATCACATCTGGTATCAGAGCACTTTCTTGGGCTCGCTGGGTGAAATTTCTACCAAATTGTTTTTCGCATCTGTTGTAGGTTTGGATTTGGGAATAATTCCTATCCGCTTAACTGTGGGAAGTACTTGGGCATAAGCCCTAAAACTCATTGTGAGGAGTACCACAGGAACCCCGAAGTAGCTAGCTCATTGAGAGGACCTGCCAACGAAAAGGGCAACGACCCCTACCTGATTGACTAGTTCCCACCCGTGAGGTAAACCAAGAGCTGTCGTTTGTGCCAAAGCGGTTATCAGTTTTACCTGAGTCGTGGAGTGAGGGGTATTTCCCCAATACGCAAGCCGTCAGATAGCATTGGTGGCCGAGTGAAATCCATGAACTGTTAGGAAGCCGCACATACCCGGGGTCCATATCTATTTTCAGTTGAACTGTTACCGATCACTTCCGCTCCAGATCCAGCCATTTCAGATCTATTCTGAAAGTCGTTCCAGATCCAACCATTTTCGATCCCTTCCGCGCCATTGCAGATCCATCTGTTGCAGATCTCTACCGCGTCGCTGTTGCCGATCCATTTCTAAAAAAAAAAAAAAATCAGTTTTTTCTCCATATCTCCCTTGTTTTCACTTTGTTTTCCTTGAAATTTTTGGGGAAACCCTGTCATTCCATTATGCATCTTTCATTCTTGAGGACCCTATCCCCAATTCCCCTTCCCAAAGCCTGAAATCCTACATTTGTCTATTTTTAGGGTTTGCCATAACTTCCTCAGATTTCACCCAATCACCTTCAAATTTTACCACAAAATTCCTTTCTGAATTCTGCTTCTTTGTCCCTCTTTGCCAAATTTTCTCATTCTATCACTCCGCTTCTGAAATCCTCCCTTTTGCTTTCTTGTCCTTTCGACAGTGTCCAAAATCTAGTCAAACCCCAATTACCCATCAGATTGTTTCCCCAATCCAAATTTCCCTTTACCCGTGCAGGAGAAAACACCATGGAGGAAGCACTTGCAGCCATATGGTTGTCACCCATGCAGGAGAAAACACCATGGAGGAAGCACTTGTAGCCATCCAAACCAAAATCCAAGATTTGAATGAAAAATTTCTCAGCCTCCATCTTCAGCATTCAGCCATGAACAATAATCGACAGCCAGAATCTTTTGCAGCCACCGGGTTCTCTTCTTCCAGCAATTTTCGTGGGCCGAAGCTTGATTTTCCTCACTTCAATGGTACTGATCCGACTGGATGGATATACCGAGCAGAACAATATTTCAGTCTGCATAATACTTTTGATGTCCAGAAGGTTCCACTTGCATCCTTTCATTTGGAACAGGAATCCCTTCAATGGTACCGTTGGTACATCAAAGCTCATCCCGAGCCAAACTGGACAGATTTTTACCAACTCATTTTTCCACGATTTGGTCCTAGTGCTTTTGATGATTTCATAGGAGCACTCACTAAACTTCACCAAATTGGCACAATGAGAGAGTATCAAACATAATTTGAGAAATTGGCCAATCACACAGAAGGATTGTCTGATGAATTCTACAGGAGTTGTTTTATTAGTGGTCTCAAGGATGAAATCCGCTCAGAGGTCAAAATGTTTTGTCCCAACATAATGATGTAAGTCCTAGGGTTGGCTAAGCTGGCCAAGGACAAGATCGCAGCTCAACAACGCTCCAAACCCACCTTTGTTCCCTTCATAAATATGGGTTCCCAATGACCTCCCATCACGCCTTCTCCTCAACCAACTCCTATCAAGCATTTGTCTGAAATAGAAATGCAGGCACGCCGAGAAAAAGGGCTTAGCTATAATTGTGATGAGAAATTCACTCGGGGACATAGATGTGTTCAACAAAAGCTCTATCTCTTGGATGTGGATTCTCCGCCTGCCTTAGAACTTGGTGAAGAAGCTACAGATACAGTAGATGATCAGGTTGACATTCAACACCCGCCTGTTGACACCCCATCTCAGGACGACCCACCCGAAATCTCTCTCCATGCTGTAACCGGCGTCACCACCCCACAAACAATGCTGGTCAGGGGATAATTCAAGAAGATCCTTCTTACCATACTCATTGATTATGGTAGCACTCATAACTTCATTGACCCTCGGATTGCCAAACAGGCTGATTGTTTTGTCCATCCTTGCTCCAACTTTGAAGTCATGGTTGCCAATGGTGGCACCTTACCTTGGAAGGGGAAGTGTCACAATGTGCGTATCTCTATGGAAGATTATAACCTATGCTCTGACATGTTTTCCTTGTCCTTAGGAGGATGTGATTTGGTTTTGGGAGTTCAATGGTTACGTACACTTGGCCCCATCTTATGGGATTTTGCTGAACTTTGGATGCAGTTTAAAGTCAACGGGGCACAACACAAATTTATGGGATTACAACCAGGGTCTATCTGCATCATCAGTTCACATCGCCTGGAAAAAATCCTTAAGAAGAATTCACATGGTGTCATCGCTTAGCTCAATTCCATTCAGATGCACCCATCAACAGTCTCCACTACTTCCTTGGATAGATATGCAGGTATCTTTGTTGAACCAATGCGCTTGCGGCCTTCAAGAGACCTTTCCGGTAAGAATTTAGCCACATCTACCTCTCAGCAGGAAATGATGGCTATTTTGCATGCAGTACAGAAGTGGAAGCCATACCTATTAGGGAATTATTTCTGCATCAAGACTGATCTCCCAAGTCTGGAAAATTTTCTGGAACAATGGGTCTCCTCCCCAACACACTTGAAATGGGTTATCCCTATGTGATCACTTACAAGAAGGGTAAGGACAATATGGTGGAAGATGCTCCTTCTCGCACAATTGATGACCCAGTTTCTCTTACAGCTCTTTCTCTGCTTGTTCCAAATTGGTTGCAATATGTTCAACATGGCTCTCTCTTCTATGAACTCCATGCTTCTTCATCAACAGGGCACTCTGGGTTCTGCAAAATGTATGACCGAGAACAATGTAACTTCTTTTGGAAGGGACTAAAAATGACAATTCAATAGAGGGTGGCTGATGATGATACTTTCCAAGTCAATAAGGGTGAAACGACACTCCTTTCGGGATTGCTCAAACCCTTGCCCATCCCTACACAGCTTTGGCCAACTATTTCTATGGATTTCTTAGCAGCGCTTTGGTGGTACAATACCACATCTCAAAGGACACCATATGCAGCAGTCTATGGAAAAACACCACCAGTTCTTCTTCCATACACCCTTAGCAGCTCCCCAGTTCAGGAAATTGACTCGGTTCTTCGAAACCACGATCAGATTCTTCACATTCTGTGGGACAATCTTCACATGGCCAGAATTCGCCTGAAACAACAAGCCGATCAGAACCGTTCTGAGCGCATTTTCCACGCAACTGACAGGGTTCTTCTTCATCTACCGCCTTCCAAGCAATCCTCCTTGACACTCCAAAGGCGTCAGTGGCCTGAAATGCAACCCGAGGATGCTACCGGGGAACCACTCCTTCAGATTCTGCAGCAATTTCTCCAACCAAAGCTTTGAGGACAAAGCTTTTTCTAAGGGAGAGGGGATGTTAGGAACCTATGTCAACCCTTCTCTTTACTATGTTAGTATATTGTTGTTGGACGCATATGATTTGTAAGTCGTCCCGTAGTATTATATGTCCCATGGTTTTGACTCATAGTATTGGGCATAGACTTAGTATATAAGAGTGTGTTGAGGTCATTGAAGGCACGGTGAAGTTAATTGTATTGAGCTTGCTCAAAGGAGGTTGCCCCCTCGAAGTGGCCCGTGATCAATATAAAAGTGATTATGTTGTATTATTTTTGATATCTCGTGTATTTGCATTAATTAATTATTGCAGGTTCATCACAGGAACTGATTCAGGTGGAAGGCCCATGGTTGGTTTTTGCTCCTTTATCGAAACGTCACTAGCAAATTTTGAACCTTTTCAATTGGAGATCATGGATAGTACTTATCACTACTGTACTTGTCGAAGATATAGTTATAGGAAAATTTATAAATGACCGCATCGATCTATTGAGCTCCTCTTTACTATGTTAGTATATTGTTGTTGGACGCATATGCTTTATAAGTCGTCCCGTAGTATTATATGTCCCATGGTTTTGACTCATTGTATTGGGCATAGACTTAGTATATAAGAGTGTGTTGAGGTCATTGAAGGCACGGTGAAGTTAATTGTATTGAGCTTGCTCAAAGGAGATTTCCCCCTCGAAGTGGCCCGTGATCAATATAAAAGTGATTCTGTTCTATTATTTTTGATATCTCGTGTATTTGCATTAATTAATTATTGCAGGTTCATCACAGTAACTGATTCAGGTGGAAGGCCCATGGTTGGTTTTTGCTCCTTTATCGAAACGTCACTAGCAAATTTTGAACCTTTTCAATTGCAGATCATGGATAGTACTTATCACTACTGTACCTGTCGAAGATATAGTTATAGGGAAGTTTAAAAATGACCACATCGATCTATTGAGCTCCTCTTTACTATGTTAGTATATTGTTGTTGGATGCATATGCTTTGTAAGTCGTCCCGTAGTATTATATGTCCCATGGTTTTGACTCATAGTATTGGGCATATACTTAGTATATAAGAGTGTGTTTAGGTCATTGAAGGCATGGTGAAGTTAATTGTATTGAGCTTGCTCAAAGGAGCTTGCCCCCTCGAAGTGGCCCGTGATCAATATAAAAGTGATTTTGTTCTATTATTTTTGATATCTCGTGTATTTGCATTAATTAATTATTGTAGGTTCATCATAGGAACTGATTCAGGCGGAAGGCCCATGGTCGGTTTTTGCTCCTTTATCGAAACGTCACTAGCAAATTTTGAACCTTTTCAATTGCAGATCATGGATAGTACTTATCACTACTGTACCTGTCGAAGATATAGTTATACGGAAATTTAAAAATGACCGCATCGATCTATTGAGCTCCTCAAACTGAACCTTAACCTCATCATCGTGGGAGTGGTAGTGGAAATAAATTGCAAGAATGCCTCCAAATATGTCAAGCTTCAAATGGTTTGACTACATAGGTGTATGGGATTATGTGTGCTTCTTTATATCTCACATTTCCTCCTTAGGGAAAGAGATAAAGGTGATAGCTTACCATTTAAATGAAAGCTCCTAGATATCGCTTCCACCTTGTTCTCTCCCAAATCATTGGATTCCACCAGTGAGCATATGCTTTCAACCCATGGTGCATATGATGGAAGTCCATTAAACAACCTTGTAGCCTTGCAAAGTCACTTCTCATTTCATTTTATGTCTGTTCATTTGTATTTGTAAATTCAACTTTCATTTCCTGTGTATTATTTCATTTGTATTTCCTTTACTGTTATTATTTCATTTCCTTTCCTTTACTTTTTTATTATTTATATTTAGATATGTGGGGTGATTTGAAATCTCCACCATTTTGTTCTTCTCACAAAATAATTATTAGGCTATATGGAGATTTATTTTCATAAAAAAATGTTTCTTACATAAGATAACAAAGCATCATTTATACTTTACATGAATAAAAAAATTTAATCAATAAAAAATAGTGTTGATTCAAATCAACATTTAACACTTTGTATGATATCCAGGCATCACATGTAAAGTATACATGGATTTGAATTTTTTTAATTAATAAGTAAACATATTGTTGGTTCAAAGTAACATTTGACACTTTATTTGGTTAGTATTTTGTTTTTTAAATATTACTTTATTAATTATTTTATAATTAAAAATAAGTTTTTTAAAGAAATGGGAAGAAATTCCATCTTTTATAAAATTTTGATCCTCACAACATATAAAATTATAAATAATTTTGCTATGCAAGGCTTTAAAAATGGATTTTTTTTTCATGCAGAAAAAAACCATGTTCCTTGATATTCATTCGAATTAAAGTGAATAGATAGCCACATCCATTACAAAGTTTCCTCATATTAAAAAATAATGATGCCTAGATAGCTGGATGGGTTGACCATAAAAAACTATATCAAAGTATCTACCATCTTTCCTATAACTGTAATGTTCATAACAACAAACTACAACCAAAGACAGAGTCAAATGTTATAACATCTCTCAATAGCTATAGAGAAGTACAAAAGGTTTGTTAATACAGTCATCTAAGAAATGAGATGGTTTAAGACAAAAAAAACATAGAACCTCAAGCAATGAGGATATACACCACATATTCTTCAAAAAACAAGGTTTCCTCAACACCCGCAACAGCTCTTTTTGATAGTTCATCTACTACAGAACTATACTCTCACAAAATATGGCAAATAGTAATATCTAGGAAGATGCTTGAATGATTATAATTTCGTGACACCATTTCTCTAGACATAGTACCTACAATGGACATAATCCATTTTTGCACTTCACAATAACCTTAGAACCGCAAATAACATATATAGAAGCAATACCAGTTGTGCTAGAAAATTGGAGCAATCCCCGTAGTGCTAAGAGTTATGCTCTAGTGTTTGTGCCCAAACCACAACTCATCCAAATTCTAAAATTATGCTCCTCATTGAATTTTAGGAACATACCTCCACAACATTTTCCCTTCTAAGTAGCACCATTGAAGTATCTACATTAGTAGAGGAAATATGAGGCTCTAAAATTTCTCGAATTTTATTTCAACAATCCACACAATATTCTTTATATATTCCCAAGATTTTTATACAGCATGCAAAAACATTTGGAGCCTTATGTTTGGAAATTACACAATTCTTGTTTTTCCATATATCCCAACATATAAAGACATGCAAAATTCAAGACCTAGTTTACCTTGATTCCTCTGTTCCATGCTTGCAGATTTGACTTTTCAAGACCTATAAACAGTTTTCCCAATGGAGAATTATAATACTACAGGACCATATTTTGACATAGTTAGGAAGGTATCAAGTCATGCTTGCTCAAAGACTAAATTACCATTGTTGGTAGTAGACTCTGCTAACCCAAATCTTATGAACTTGAAGCCCCCTTTGTCGCTGACAACTCGATATGAGGGAACTGTGTTAAAATGTTCTGAGTATTACCAGCTTAATTTTAATGCGAATGTTCAAAAGGCTAGCCTCGATGCGGCATTGACTAATGGGATCAATGCAAGCTATAATTATATCCACATTGATATCTTGTTTGGCCCTTATGTTGAAATTAGAATGGAGTTTCCACTTAAAAAAATGCTACTTCATTGTTTGACAAAATTACTTAAACGTTTGAATGGTGCATTCATTCAAGTATTGTTTCACTAAAAATGTAATCAGTGGTGTATGTTTCATTATGTTATGCATCCTAGAAACTATTTCAGACTTGATAACCCAGGTGTAAGGGTATCCTTCCAGGAAAATCCACTGAAGAACATAAACTATTTGAGTCTTGATAACCTAGTTGTAAGGGTGTCCTTCAAGGAAAATCCATTGAAGAACATAAGCACTTTTGTTTGGATAAGCTTCCACAACATGGCAGAAATTATTCCGCAAATCACCCAATGTTTGCAACTAAAGTCGAAACTAATTCATCCCCATCATGGAATTCAACCTTGGTTGGCGACCTGACATGCCACAAACCTCACTGGTGAACCACAACTCTTCTGCATAAAAAAAATATTTCAAGGTTTAAACTGAGTGGTCTTTAATGGATACATATCTGTACCAGGATAGAATGTTTGATGATGCTAAGGAATTGAATTGGTAAAGTGAGAGATGTGATCTTGCTGCATAGTCTATCTATCCCGTGCATATGTTAGAAAATGGTTGAAATGTTATACTTTATAAGACAAGTATTTAAGACTGTATTCTGTATATTTCATGGGATTTTATCAAATTTTTTAGCATTTCCTACTCTCTTTACTACAAAGTGGATTAGACCTGAGTTGTACAGTATATGTACACCATTTTTTTAGTGGCATGATGGCATGATGGGAAATTTTCATTCTAGTTCACGGTCCAGTTTGTCTGTATAAATATACATGTATAATATATATGATAAATTTTATGGAATAATTCTCTTCTAGGCATCCTAGCTACCAAAGTGGAGAACTTGTTTTCCTCACTAATAAGGTACTTTTGCATTTCATGTTTTGATATTTTTTTTCCAATGAAAAGCTTGTGCAGAAACCCTCAAGGCACTATGTTCATTTTGCGATAGTACCCAGTGTAAAACTGTTAATGTTGATTATGGTGCATGAACTGTTAGGGACATCATGTGAGGCATGCAATTTGTAGCCAGTACATGGGATCGACCTAGAGAATTCTTGCATGAATCTCAAAGCACTCAACCACTCGAGCTAGCCCATTGGCTATTTCATGTTTCAATGTTACTTGATTATGTATTAAATTAGTATTAATCTGTGAAGAACTTGCAACAATTAATTGATGAAATACATGATATATCAATGGTGATGAAGCTGAGGAAGATGATGATGATGAGGATGATGAGGAATATTTAAATCGATGCTTAAGGAAATCATACAATATTGATCTTATATTATACTATTGTACAATGCTCATCTTGTCTCCTTTTGATGGCTTTGGAGTGGTTGACTAAGACTCAACCATTTGTGACAGACGACTGATGTTTCGACTATTTTATTTATAGATTGAGTACCAACTGATATTTCTTTATTTTTATATTGATGTTTGTATTATCCCTCAGTTGTGTTTATGGGGGACAGGGGGGGCGTGGAGGGTAATTCAAGTAAATTGATGCTTGTTGATATGTAAACCTAACTCATGTCTTCATGTCGATTTGACTGTGACTTGCTTAGACCGACTAAACTATGTTTGATTGAGTTTCTTATTGTTTGTTGGGAGAATGGACTTAATACTATTACAAGTATTTAACTTTTGGATGGATGGATATTTTTTTACAAAGACTGGTTATGTTTGTTGTGGTATTGACTAATTGATTGATCGACCGGATTGTGTTGTCTTATTGTGTAGTCGACTGATCGAATGGAACTATTTGACTAGTAGTATGGTAAATTATTTGATGGATTGAATGACTACATTGAGTTTGACGACATAGGAGATAATGTTTATACTTCTTCCCAAAGTATTATTGTACTAGGGTTTATCAATGTTTGCAGTTTAGATCAAATCAAGGGGGGAATTATATGTAATTTCTTATTTCATCCAAGTTGAGTTTATGGAAAGTGGGGGGGATTACTATTTGCGGTTACAACAAACTGATCAAAAGGGGATTTTGGGTTTTAGCATTCCATCAAATGTAAATGGAACTGATTCAGGTGGAAGGCCCATGGTCATTCCAAGGGTTTTTGCTCCTTTATCAAAACGTCACTATCAAATTTTGAATCTTTTCAACTGCAGATCATGGATAGTACTTGTCACCACTGTACCTGTCGAAGATATAGTTATAGGGAAATTTGAAAATGACTGCATTGATCCATTGAGCTCCTCAAACTGAAACTCAACCTCATCATCGTGGGAGTGGTAGTGGGAATAAATTGCAAGAACGCCTCCAAATATGTCAAGCTTCAAATGGTTTGACTCCATAGGTGTATGGGATTATGTGTGCTTCTTTATATCTCACATTTTGTCCTTAGGGAAAGAGATAAAGGTGATAGCTTACCATTTAAATGAAAGCTCCTAGATATTGCTTCCACCTTGTTCTCTCCCAAATCATTGGAGTCCACCGGTGAGCATATGGGCTGGTGCAAGGTAATGATACCCAATTATGACACGTTAGTTGCAATGACATTCTGGAAAAATAAAAATATTTCATTAAAATGAATTATTAGAGGTACCTACAAAACTTTTTGGGATTAGGTGTAAACAGATGAAACGTAGAAAAATGGATGACCTTCCGGAATATATAACTTTTATTTATGGAAAAGTGGTATAACCACCCCAAAATGTTATTATTTGAAGATTGGTATGTTATTTTTTTTCTCAAACATAATGCACATGTTTTTGTTGAGCCACCCGTTTGCTATGTAAATTTTCAATTTACAAGAAAGAAAGTATGTAGAGGCATAGGCAATAGAAGAATCTTGTGCGGGGCCATTTTTCCAAAATTTTAAAATTCAATTTTACATTTTTTTTTTAAATTACCAAAGTTAGTGAAGCCCTAAAATGACATGGTCAAGTGTTAAGCCACCATATGATGTTCTAAAATAAATCAATTTTTTTTTTTTAGGTTGTAGGTATTTTTGTGCTCTTGTGTGGGTTCTCTTCCATTTTCGAAATAGGTAAGCCAATCAAAAGTCATAGGCCAAATAAACGACCTAAGTTTTTTACAAATTTGACATGAGTGTAGTTAAAAATGAATTAAAAATAGAAAACAACAATAGATCTATTCAAAAATTATATATTTAGAATCTACACATAGAGCTCGGCAAGCATGTGCAATTTCATCTGTAGTGCACTTGTGGAGCTTATGTGGAACTAGTTGTGAAAAATCGAAAGTTACAGCATTTGATGTTTTCTGCCATAAATCAGGCATAAATCAGACCGAGCCTCAAAGTGCAATCCGAAGCTAATTCCAAGCCTGCAAGGGCACCAAATTTTTTTTTAATTCAAGCATGCGTGTGCACAACTAAGCGCACGCATGACTGACAGTATGCATGCATAGGTGCACGCACGCGTTAATAACAACGCGCATGCGTCCTTGCGCGTACGCGCTATTGTATGCCTTTGAATGGTTTATTTAATTTCCTTTGTCAATGGGATACATGAAGTTGATGAAGATGTGATGATGAAGAAGATGACGATGATGGAGATGTTGATGAGGAAGGGGGAGATGACAACGATGTTGAAGATGTTGATGATGATGATGATGAGATGATGGTGATGGTGATGATGATGAATATTTTGATGATGATGAAAATGGTGATGAATATTTTGATGATGATGAAAATGGTGATGAAGATGACGATGAGGATGATGAGGATGATGGTGATGATGATGATGACGACGATGATGGTGATGAGGATGATGGCGATGAGGATGATGATCATGATGGTGATGAAGATGATCATGATCATGACGAATATGATGATGATGATGATGATCATCATCACCATCACCATAACCATCATCATCAACATCTTCATCATCATTGTCATCTCCCCCTTCCTCATCAACATCTCCACCATCGTCATCTTCTTCATCATCGCCAACTTCATCATCATCATCATCATCATCATCTTCATCACTATCGTCATCAACATCAACGTCTTCATCTCCATCATCATCATCTTCTTCATCCTCATCACCATCGTCATCATCATCTTCATCATCATCATCATCGTCATCATCAACACCATCATTATCATCATCCTTCTTCCTCATCTTCATCAACATCTAGGTCATCATCTTCATCGTCAACGTCATCATCATCATCATTATCATCCTCATCATCAACATTGATGGTGATGATGATGAAGATGGTGATGATGATGAGTACGATGATCATCAACATCATCATCATCTTCATCATCGTACTCATATCCATCATCATCCACCATCATCATCAATAGCTGCATCATCTTCGTCATCACCCTCTTCCTCATCATCATCATCAACAATATCTTCGTCTTCATCATCATCATCATCATCATCATCATCATCAATGATGATGTGTTAGGAACACATGTCTTTACTTTGTTAGTATATTGTTGTTGGATGCATATGCTTTGTAAGTCATCTCGTAGTATTTGTTGATCCATAGTTTATATTAGCCCATAGTATTGACCCATAGTATTGGACGCATATGCTTTGTAAGTCGTCCCATAGTATTATATGTCCCATAGTTTTGACTCATAGTATTGGTTCCTAGACTTAGCCCATGGTTTGTGTTGACACATAGCATTGACCCATGGTATTGGCGCCTAGACTTAGTATATAAGTGTGTGTTGAGGCCTATGAAGGATCATGAAGTTAATTGTATTGAGCTTGCTCAAAGGAGGTTGCCCCCTCGAAGTGGCCCGTGATCAATATAAAAGTGATTCTAAGTTCTATTATTTCTGATATCTCGTGTATTTGCATTAATTAATTATTGTAGGTTCTTCACATCTGGTATCAGAGCACTTTCTTGGGCTCACTAGGTGAAATTTCTGCCAAATTGTTTTCGCATCTATTACAGGTTCGGATTTGGGAATAATCCCTATCCGCTTAACTGTGGGAAGTACTTGGGCATAATCCCTAAAACTCATTGTGAGGAGTACCACAAGAACTCCAAAGTAGCTGGCCCATTGAGAGGACCTGCCAGTGAAAAGGGCAACGACCCCTACCTGATTGACTAGTTCCCACCTGTGAGGTAAACCAAGAGTTGTCGTTTGTGGCAAATCGGTTATCAGTTTTACCTGAACCATGGAGTGAGGGGTACTGCCCCAATACGCAAGCCGTCAGACAGCATTGGTGGCCGAGTGAAACACCTGAACTGTTAGGAAGTCGTACATACTTGGGGTCCATATCTATTTTCAGTTGAACTTTTGTCGATCACTGCTGCGCCGTTTCAGATCTAGCCGTTTAGATCCATTCTGAAAGCCGTTCCAGATCCAGTCGCTTTCAATCCATTCGGTGCCATTTCATATCCCTTCCGAGCCGTAGCCACTCCAGTCTGGGAAAAAAAAAAAACTATTTTTCGGCCATATCTCCCTTGTTTCAACTCTGTTTTCCCTGAAACTTCACTGACATCCTTGCAATCCCATTTTGCATATTTCATTCCTAAAGACCCTATCCCAAATTCCACTTCCCAAGACCAGAGATCCCACATTTGTCTATTTTAGGGTTTGCCATAACTTCTTCAATTTTCACCTAATTGCCTTCAAATTTTACCATAGAGTTACCGCTTCTGAAATTCCCATTTTTTGCTTCCCTGTCCCTCAGAAAGTGTCGAAAACCTAGTCAAACCCCAATTACCCCTCCAAGTTTTTCCCAAATACAAATTTCCCCTTACTAAATAAGCTTGTGTTTGTGTTTTTCTATCCATTCCCCCCCCCACCAAAAAAAAAAATAATAAAAAAAATAAAAAAAATTACTGGTTATGGTTGTCACTCGCACAGGAGCAAACACCATGGAGGAAGCACTTGCAGCCATCCAAACCAAACTCCAAGATCTGGATGAAAAATTTCTCAGCCTCCATCTTCAGCATTCAGCCATGAACAATAACCGACAGCCAGAATCTTTTGCAACCACTGGGTTCTCTTCTTCCAACAATTTTCATGGGCTGAAGCTTGATTTTCCTCGCTTCAATGGTATTGATCCGACTAGATGGATATACCGAGCAGAACAATATTTCAGTCTGCATAATACTTTTGATGTTCAGAAAGTTCCACTTGCATCATTTCATTTGGAATAGGAAGCCCTTCAATGGTACCGTTGGTACATCAAAGCTCATCCCGAGCCAAACTGGACAAATTTTTGCCAACTCCTTTTGCCACGATTTGGTCCTAGTGCTTTTGACGACTTCACAGGAGAACTCACTAAACTTCACCAAACTGGCACAATGAGAGAGTATCAGATGGAATTTGAGAAACTAGCCAATCACACAGAAGGATTGTCTGATGAATTCTACAGGAGTTGTTTTATTAGTGGTCTCAAGGATGAAATCCGCTCAGAGGTCAAAATGTTTTGTCCCAACACAATGATGGAAGTCCTATGGTTGGCTAAGCTGGCCAAGGACAAGATCACAGCTCAACAACGCTCCAAACCCACCTTTGTTCCCTTCAGAAATATGGGTTCCCAACGACCTCCCATCATGCCTGCTCCTCAACCAACTCCTATCAAGCAATTGTTTGAAACAGAGATGCAGGCACGTCGAGAAAAAGGGATTTGTTATAATTGTGATGAGAAATTCACTCGAGGACATAGATGTGTTCCACAAAAGCTCTATCTCTTGGATGTGGATTCTCTTCCTGCCTCAAAACTTGATGAAGAAGCTCCATGTTGATGTATATGTAACTTCAGAATGTATTTCACATATATGTATATTGTATTCCTATAGAGATGTTATTATTCCTCTATACGGAAGTGTCGTTATTTATATTGTAAGTATCGTAACTTATACTTGATGGGTTATTAGACCACCTTGTTTGGGGTTGGCCCTGTATAAGTCATGTGGGTCAAAGGGTTATTAGACCACCCTATTGGGGGTCGGCCCAGTCAGCATTATGTTATGTGGTTAAGTTCGAGCCTACATGAGTTAGGTAAAAAGGCAAGTCAAGTCAAGTATAAATAGAGTGCGGGAGGCACTCTATTTACTCACTCACTACTCACTCATGCACTCAAGGAGGAGTGGCACACTTATGGAGGAGGAGGATCTACTGCTAGGTTGTGTCTATCTCTTATGGTTGGTTGTATCATTGCTCTATCTATCTCTGAGGAAGTTATTGGGGTTTTTCACCTTTATGGTTTTCCCCAAGTAAATCTTTGTGTCTCTTGTGTGCTTGCATTATTGTCTCCATGATTGATATGCTGTAGATATGCTGTACATGTTGTTCTCTCAGTTAAGATCCTAGATCATATTGAAGTAAATTCTGAAAATTTAACATGGTATCAGAGCTAGCTTGAAAGAAGGCATGATATGGCATATATGACACTTGTTGCACTTACGATGCTAGGGCTTGATATAGCAAAAACAAGTCATCGTAGAACTTTCGCTATAAATCCGTTTTGGAGAAGTTTTCAGATCTGAAATTGTTACAGGACGAAGATAAGATCGCCATGTACCTTGTGTCCAAAGGAAAACCTCTAATTCGTTGTACTTTGTGATTTATGATCTGTACAATATAGGGTTTCTGCCTCTTCCAAATCTGAGTCAAAATCAGGTGACCTTGGGAAAAAGGTCATAACCTGGGCTAAGAAGCTCCAAATGAAATTTCGTAAAAAGTGATAGGTAGTACACAGACTGTACTATCTCAAAAAACATTTTCATAGGCCGAAGTTGAACTAGTGACACGTGGCACGCTGTACAAGTTCGCTCTCCTGTATTATCCCATAAACAGGTCACGTTGCGACATTTGGCATAACTCTCTCTAAGAGAATCCAATTAAGGTCAGACCTGTCAGGATGGAAAGATAACAGGCCTAGATATCTCAGAAAATGTTTTCAGAGACCGAAGTTCAAACAGTGACATGTGGCACACCGTACAAGTTTGCTCTCCTGTTTTATCTTAAAACAGGTCACGTTGCGACATTTGGCATAACTCTCTCTCAGAGAATCCAATTGAGGTCAGACCTGTCAGGATGGAAAGATAACAGGTCAGGCTATCTCAGGAAACTTTTTCAGACCCTGTGGATTGAAAAGTTCAGAGTTACACCAGAAACAATCAGGTACATATTTCTATCAAAACAGAATTATTTTTGAGTACCTTCATTCATGGCTTCTGGAATTTAGGGCTCCGTAGAAAGTTGAAATTTTTGTAATTGGAGACCACGGCTGAATGCTACTCATCAAAATAAAAATTTAGAGACCAAGATCAGAATTTTTGGCTGGGCAGAAGGCCGGGCTTGATCAAACCCTAGTTCGGGACTTTGATTAGAAAAGTGGAAAATTAGGGCTTCTATAAAAATGGGAATTTTTTAAATCTGTGACCACGGCTGGAAGCTCCTCAGAAAAATAGAAGCTTAGAGCTTTGGATCAAACGTTTTGATTGGGTAGAAGAGTGGGCTTCATCAAACTCCAGTTCAGGGTCACGTCTAGTGAATCCGAAAGTTTCAAAGGCCAAATTGAGGAGTGAAACTTTGCAGTTTTCAAATTCTGAATATACCAGTTTGATCAGCTCATCAAGGCTCATATTTCTATCCTTTCAGAAGTTTGAAATTCAAAGTTTGAATTTTTGGGGTTTCTCTGACAAACCCATATCCAGCTCCAGGTCTAGTTCTTGCAAATCAAGTGGATAGGGTTAATCCTAGAAGAAGATGGATTGGTCACCTACATAAGTGAAGTTCCTGTTTCAGAGGGAGATGAGGCTAAGGCCTTACATAAGAAGATTACAAGCGATCTCGACAGGTATGACTCATTGAGGTATGTTTCGAGATTTGTTCATGATTAAGTTTATGGTATGTTTGTCTTCATGTTATTACGGTTAGTACAATCTTGATTTTAGATTTGTCGTATCACCTTAACACAATTATGAATGCATGATAGAAGATATTCATTGGTTAGGACACTTATGATTGTACTAATGCATTATGGTGTTGTATGAGGTTTATGTTGTCTACTAACTTGAAAGGTACACCAAGAAAGACAAATCATGTTCTGGTTCAAGAACATATGATCATGATGACATGAGGACAAAGATTCATCCATTGTCATGAATCTCATAGAAGATCCATTTACGAGGTATGTATAACTTGGTTTTATAATGGTTAACCTATGAGATATACAGGTTACTAGCACAAGTCATTGAAGAAGAACAAGAAGACATCATTTGAGTATGTTAGACATAAATAGCTAGCATGCTAATCCAGGTATGTTTTTCCTATATCAAGCTAGAATCCTACCTTGTGTTAGGATCTTATACTGTTGTTGATAATGATTATTCATGAAGTCATAGGTTTGAATAATCATGGTTGTATGCATATTATGTTTCTTACCATAATTGATGATATGACTAACCAGAAGAATCATGAAGGTATAGGTTTGAATAATCACAGGTTTTATGCATATTATATCTCTTATCTTGATTGATGATTCAACTAACCTAAAGAGTCATAGGTTTGAGTAATTACAGGTTTAGACATGTTATGTTTCTTATGATTTGACTAACCATAAGAATCCTACATAAACCTTGAATGCTAATGCTTATTATTTTCTGTTTGAAATGATCATGACTATACATGCTTGAGATTATTGTGTTTTAATAGTATACTAATGAATGTATGATTTTTTATAAGATCACAAGGATAACACAATCATGATACTAATAAGCATGCATAGGGACCAAGGATGAATATGAGTTCAAGAACAGGTAATCCAGGAAGCAAAGATCAAGAGGGAGCACACTCCAGTTGTTCCTGCAAGAAAGCAAAGGAACACACTTCAGTAGTTTTTGCAAGGATGCAGATATTCAGAAGGAGTTGACCATCTTTCCACAACAGAAAGGTGTAGAAGAAGCTACTTCAGATTAGGACTCCAACAGCTCCTGCAAGGAAGCAAAGACTCAGAGGGAGTCCACCCAACGAACAAAGAAAGATAAGTATTTTAATCATCATTTCTTGCATATTTGTCTGTTTAAAAAAAATTGTTCAATGATGTATATGCTCATATTAGAATAGCTGCATTGGTGAACAGTATACTACTAATATACATGGGTAAGTGGCCTATGGCACTGTACAACATTCCATTGCTACTTATCTAGAATGAAACCTCTTTGCTGACATGTTGGGAGTTGTGCACACTCTTAACAATGTTCTGGTATAGATTGGAAGGCATCTAGAAAGTTATGGGATATGGATAAATGTTGTATTGAAGCATTGGCTAAAATAATTGCATGATTGTATGACATATTTCTTTATGTGTAAGAATTTGTTCTGAAAACTATGAGATGTTTCTAATCATGCAATTTAACTTGTTTTGTAGGAAAGACCGTATATCTACACCTACAAAAGGACTACAACATTTGTTCCAACAACAAAGATATCTATTGAAAATATTGAAGTTCCCAGGATGTGGGATGAAGAAATGGAATGCCATGATCCGTCGATCATGAAGAATGATGTTTGGGATGTAGTCCCAAGACCTGAAGGGAAGTTTGTTGTGAATTCCATATGGATCTATCAAGATCAAGCATGCTGCAGATGGCAGCATAGAGAAATATGAAAGTGATTAGATGGATTTCAAGACAGCTTTCTTGAATAGTTGTATGTGGATGACCTGTTTGTAACAAGAGATGATAGATTGATTGCCGACATGCAGCAAAATCTTTCTACTAAGTTCGAGTTGAAGAACTTGGGGATGATGCACTATTTGTTTTGGCATGGAGGTGTGGCAGAGTGCAGATGGAATCTTCCTTGGACAAGGGAAGTATGTAGTAGAGATCCTGAAGAGGTTCGGGATGATGGACTGTAAGGATATGGACACACCTATGGCATCGAATCTGAAGCTTCTATGTGATGCTTCATCTAAGCCAGTTGATGTCTCCATGTATCGTCAGATGATTGGGTCCTTGATGTACTTGACGAACATGAGACCAGACATTTGCTTTGCTATGAACACATTGAGCCAGTTCCTGACGGATCCGAGGAGTGTTCACCTGGTTGATGGAAAGCATGTTCTGAGGTACCTGAAGGGTACAGTGGATTATGGGCTCAAGTATGAAGCGAATCAAAAGTTTAACCTGCAGGGTTATGTTGATTCAGATTGGGCTGGTAGTGCTGCAGATAGGAAGAGCACATTTGGGTGTTGCTTCAGTATGGGATCAGGTGTGATCTCTTGGTTTAGCAGGAAGCAGTCCTACGTAGCACTAAGTACAGCTGAGGCTGAGTATGTTGCAGCATGTTCAGCTAGTTGTGAGGCAGTATGGGTACGGAAGCTACTGTCTGAGTTATTTGATCTCCCGTTGGATGCTACTGGTATCTTCTGTGATAACCAGAGTTGTGTGAAGCTGTCCGAGAACCCAGTGTTTCATGACAGGTCGAAACACATAGAGATCAAATATCACTATATCAGGGATATGGTGCAGAGAGGAGCTATGAAGCTCCTGTATGTTGTGACAGACGAGCAGATTGCAGATGTGCTGACGAAGCCACTAGCCAGGGTGAAGTTCAAGTACTTCAGAGAGAGGCTTGGCGTGCTTCAGATCGAGGACACTTCGAGGAAGAAGTGATGTACACATTTGCTGAAGCCATTCCAAGCATGTTGGAAGGGGGATCCTTCACATGGCTGTGGATGTAAGCGCTGGATGATGAGCATCAGGATGATGTTCTGGTTTCTGCTTGGATATGATCAGTTGGATCATTATATGTATGTATGTATGCATCATGTTGGATGCTGGATATGATCAGTTGGATCATTATATGTATGTATGTATGCATCATGTTGGATGCTGGATATGATCAGATGGATCATGTGTATGTATTTTGTATATGCATCATGTTGGATGCTGGATATGATCAGTTGGATCATTTATGTATGTATGCATCATGTTGGATGCTGGATATGATCAGTTGGATCATTTATGTATGTACGCATCATGTTGTATGCTGATGGATACATTGTGTGGATCATGTATCTATGTATGTATCAGGTGGATACTTGGTGTGCATCAGATGGATGCATTGTATGATCACGATGATCGTGGATGACGAGCTTCTCTAGATGACAAGCAACAGGATGTTGCAGTGATGATGATCAGGATGATCATGTGTACATCAGGATGATGTTTGATGAGTATCAGATGATACTTTGTGGCCGTGGATCAGGTTGTGCAGGTAAGCATGTAATTTGTGCCCTGGGAGATTTGCAGATGGTCTTTCAAGGTTTTGCCTATGGCATGTAATTCGATGCCCTGGGACATCTGGCAAATGCTCTTGCGAGGTTTTTCTTGGAAGGACATGTAATTTGTGCCCTGGGAGATCTGCAGATAGTCTTTCGAGGTTTTTCCTATGTCATGTAATTCGGTGCCCTGGGATATCTGGTAGATTCTCTTGCGAGGTTTTGTCCTATGGCATGTAATTTGCTCCTGGGAGATCTGGACAGGATGAAAAAGGCCTCAGATGCTTCAGCCAGGTTTTGCCATGACCACATGTAATTTTCTCCTGGGAGATCTGGACAGGATGAAAAAGGCCTCAGATGCTTCAGCCAGGTTTTGTGGTGGACCACATGTAATGTGCTCCTGGGAGATCCGACAGGTAGAGCTGTGTGCTCGTAATAGCCTGGGATGCTTCAGCCAAGTTTTGTGGTGAGATCACATGTAATGTGCTCCTGGGAGATCCGACAGGTAGAGCCGCATGCTCGTAACAGCCTGGGATGCTTCAGCCAGGTTTTGTGATGGGTCACATGTAATGTGCTCCTGGGAGATCCTACAGGTAGAGCTGTGTGCTCATAATAGCCTGGGATGCTACAGCCAGGTTTTGTGATGCACGTAATAAGTCCTGAGAATTCCACAGTATGGCCAGTGATGATGAAGACCTGCAGGTGGTGGGCCTACATCCAGTATGAAAAAGGACTGGCTCTGTAGAACTTCCTATGACGAGTAGATTTAGAGATTGATTGAGATAGCAGCAGTAGTGATGATGATGATGACTCGATGACGATTATCCAGTGACGATGATCCAGAGAAGATGACTTGTGCTAGCAGAACTGTGCTGAGAAATACCTTCCTAGTTAAGAGGGAGTGTTGATGTATATGTAACTTCGGAATGTATTTCACATATATGTATATTGTATTCCTATAGAGATGTTATTATTCCTCTATACGGAAGTGTCGTTATTTATATTGTAAGTATCGTAACTTATACTTGATGGGTTATTAGACCACCTTGTTTGGGGTCGGCCCTGTATAAGTCATGTGGGTCAAAGGGTTATTAGACCACCCTATTGGGGGTCGGTCGTGTGGGTCAAAGGGTTATTAGACCACCCTATTGGGGGTCGGCCCAATCAGCATTATGTTATGTGGTTAAGTTCGAGCCTACATGAGTTAGGTAAAAAGGCAAGTCAAGTCAAGTATAAATAGAGTGCGGGAGGCACTCTATTTACTCACTCACTACTCACTCATGCACTCAAGGAGGAGTGGCGCACTTATGGAGGAGGAGGATCTGCTGCTAGGTTGTGTCTATCTCTTATGGTTGGTTGTATCATTGCTCTATCTATCTCTGAGGAAGTTATTGGGGTTTTTCACCTTTATGGTTTTCCCCAAGTAAATATTTGTGTCTCTTGTGTGCTTGCATTATTGTCTCCATGATTGATATGCTGTAGATATGCTGTACATGTTGTTCTCTCAGTTAAGATCCTAGATCAGATTGAAGTAAATTCTGAAAATTTAACACTCCAGATACAGTAGATGATCAGGTCGACATTCAACACCCGCCCGTTGACACCCCATCTCAGGATGACCCACTCGAGATCTCTCTCCATGCTATAACTAGCGTCACCACCCCATAAGCAATGCAAGTCAAGGGATACTTCAAGAAGTTCCCTCTTACCATACTCATTGATTATGGTAGTACTCATAACTTTATTGATCCTCGGATTGCCAAATAGGCTGATTGTTTTGTCCATCCTTGCTCCAACTTTGAAGTCATGGTTGCCAATGGGGGCACCTTACCTTGAAAGGGGAAGCGTCACAATGTGCGTATCTCTATGGAAGATTATAACCTGCACTCTCACATGTTTTCCTTATCCTTAGGCGGATGTGATGTGGTTTTGGGCGTTCAATGGTTATGCACACTTGGCCCCATCTTATGGGATTTTGCTGAACTTTGGATGCATTTTTCATTCAATGGGGCACAACACAAATTTATGGGCTTACAACCAAGGTCTCTCTGCATCATCAGTTCACATCGCCTGGAAAAAATACTTAAGAAGAATTCACATGGTGTCATCGCTCAGCTCAATTCCATTCAGATGCACCCATCAACAGTCTCCACTACTTCCTTGGATAGTTATGCAGGTGTCTTTGCTGAACCAATGAGCTTGTTTCCTTCAAGAGACCTTTCTGGTAAGAATTTAGCCGCATCTACCTCTCAGCAGGAAATGATGACTATTTTGCATATAGTCCAGAAGCGGCCGCCATCCCTATTGGGGAATTATTTCTGCATCAAGACTGATCTACAGAGTC
This sequence comes from Larix kaempferi, assembly GCA_027924585.1. Lineage (NCBI taxonomy): Eukaryota > Viridiplantae > Streptophyta > Pinopsida > Pinales > Pinaceae > Larix > Larix kaempferi. The sequence continues at coordinate 6,078,288 of BSBM01000011.1, forward strand.
TGAAAAATTTCCTGGAACAACGTATCTCCTCCCCAACACACCTGAAATGGGTTATCCAACTCATGGGTTATGACTATGCGACCACTTATCAGAAGGGTAAGGACAATATGGTGGAAGATGCTCCTCCTCGCACATTTGATGACCCCATTTCTCTTACAACTATTTCTCTGCTTGTTCGAAATTGGTTGCAATCTGTTCAACGGAGCTATCTCTTCTATGAACTCCATGATTCTTCATCAGTAGGGCACTCTAGGTTCCTCAAAACCTATGACCAGGAACAATGTAACTTTTTTTGGCAGGGAATCAAAAGGACAATCCAATGGATGGTGGTTGACTGTGATACTTTCCAGGTCAACAAGGGTGAAACGAACCTCCTTTTAGGACTGCTCGAACCCTTACCCATCCCTCCACAGATTTGGACAACTATTTCTATGGATTTCCTAGAAGCGCTCCAGTGGTATAGTACCACATCTCAAAGGACACCATATGAAGCAGTCTTTGTAAATGCACAACCAGTTCTTCTTCCATACACCTTCAGCAGCTCCCCAGTTCAGGCAATTGACTCAATTCTTCGAAACTGTGATCAACTTCTTCTCATTCTACAGGACAATTTTCACATGGCAAGAATTCGAGTGAAACAACAAGCCAATCAGCACCGTTCTAAGTGCACTTTTCACATCGCTGATATGGTTCTTCTTCGTCTACAACCTTCCATGAAATCCTCCCTGAAACTCCAAAGGCGCCAGTGGCTCGGAATGCAACTCGAGGATGCTACAGGGGACCCACTCCTTCATATTCTACATCAATTTCCACATCTAAAGCTTTGAGGACAAAGCTTTTTCTAAGGGAGAGGGGATGTTAGGAACCCATGTCTTTACTTTGTTAGTATATTGTTGTTGGACGCATATGCTTTGTAAGTCGTTGCATAGTATTTGTTGATCCATAGTTTTTATTAGCCCATAGTATTGACCCATAGTATTGGACGCATATGCTTTGTAAGTCGTCCCATAGTATTATATGTCCCATGGTTTTGACTCATAGTATTGGCGCCTAGACTTAGCCCATGGTTTGTATTGACACATAGTATTGACCCATGGTATTGGCGCCTAGACTTAGTATATAAGTGTGTGTTGAGGCCTATGAAGGACCATGAAGTTAATTGTATTGAGCTTGCTCAAAGGAGGTTGCCCCCTCGAAGTGGTGTATGATCAATATAAAAGTGATTCTAAGTTCTATTATTTTTTATATCTCGTGTATTTGCATTAATTAATTATTGCAGGTTCTTCACATGATGATGACAATACGAAGATGATGATGATGATGAAGAAGAAGATAACGATGAAGAGTATGATGAGGATGATGAAGATGACAAAGAAAATGGTCATCGTGACCATGATCATATGATGATGGTGAGGATGGTGAGGATGATGAAGAGGGAGATGATGATGACTAATGAAGATGATAATGACGGATATGATGATCATATTCGTCGTCATCATCATATTCATCATCGTACTCATATTCATCATCATCCACCACCATCATCATCATCATCATCATCCTCGTCCTCACAATGATGATGATGATGATGATGATGATAATGTTGTTGATGATGATGAAGATGCTGATGATGATGAGGATGATGTGTTGCATATTAGTCATCATCAAAATCATCATCATCATCTCCATTATCATCTCCATTAAAGTCATCAT